>JACEIK010001012.1:257026-284107 GCA_018107945.1 Datura stramonium | reverse complement strand
CCTCTACAATTATCCTTAACCTCAGCAAGAGGTGAATTAGCCACTCATTTGCGGATTAAACATCTTCAAACAAGTAGAATTCATACAAGCAATTGAAATTGAAGAGAAAAAGGAAGAGAATTAACCCTAGGAATTCTTCTTATCAACTGTCTGCTCTCCACGTTCTTGCTCAAAATGTCAGATACTTTAAAATAAAACCTAAGTTTGCTATTTATACAAGTGAGAAGTTTTCCTGGAATAAATGGCAACATAGAACGGAGTGTATCGTGGAGCATCACCTCCGTGCCATGGCCCTGTCGCGGACCTTCACTGGAACTCAGCTTCCAGGTAATTGCCTTCAGCGTGGCACGGAGTGTATCGCGGAGCCTCAGCTCCATGCCACGGTGCCATCGCGCACCTCCAATGGGACTTGGGGTTCCAGATATTATCCTCAGCGTGGCACGGAGTGTATCGCGGAGCATCACCTCCGTGCCACGGAGTTAACGCGCACCTCCACTGGAATTTGATATAAAATTCTCCTCTAGGCAGACTGCTTCCGCGATGTTAGCATTACACGACCTCCATCACGGAGCACCAAACTTTGCCCATTTCCTTGTCGACTTAAGCTTCTTGCTTCCAAGTCCATTTCCACACTTCACTAACTTGTAGATTAACATCCAAAAATTCCTTCTAAACTGCAAAACAACACTAATCATGTTGGTTAGTATAAATCCACATTTACATACAAATCACATGAGAATACACAAATAAAAGTGGATAAACAAGTAGAAATAAAGTATTAAAGTATCACTTGGGAATGCAATTATGCCCAAGATCAGATTCAAAATATAGAAAGTTTTCAGACAGATTTCTTTAAGAATTCAAGTGAAATATTTCTCATGATTTTGACTGCTTTATTACTCCCTATTTCTAGAAATTTGTGAAAATTGTATCTAGTGGAATGATTTAGCCCTAGTTCTCAGTTTAGTAGAATTTAGNTTGAGATCCCCATATTGTTAGTGTATGTGGAAATTTTAGTCAGCTATATGCATGTCCAGTCTCAGTCATATTATTACACTCAGTATTTTCAGAAAATGTCAGCTGATCAGTTTGACTACAGTAAATTCTTGAGGTGTCAGTGGTGTCTCCCAATTATCAGTACTAGACTCAATTATCATATTCTAGTGGTTCTTTAGGCAGTCATGACACTTTAGATAAGAAGCTCTGACCAGCCTTAGGACCCCAGCTTCATATTACAATTTGTTCTTTAGACGGTCACGATGCTTCTAGATAAGCAACTCTGACCAGTTTTAGAACACCAGTTACAAAATCTAGTCCGATAAGTCTCATAGGGTTCTTCTAGATAGGTATCCCTGACTTAGTCTTGGGCCCCAGTTTCGAGCTATCAACTTAGTAATCAGTCTAGGACTATCCAGTGGGAGTAGGACTTAGCACCGAGCGGACTGGGGTTCCAACACATCCAGGTTCCTAGAACTAAGTTGCCACTGTAGGTTATTTTTATTTGCCTTATGGCCCCAGACTTGTGATCATCCAGTTCATGCCTTTATACCCTGGCAAGGTATATTGGGTCCTACCAATGGGGTGTATACATCGCACTCCACGTCTAGCTCATGTGGTTACATGTCGGTTATAAACTCTCCCACTAGTCAGTTAAGTCTCATATTAGCTCAGCTTAGAATAGTTTTAGATTACTCAGTTCAGATCAGTTCAGTACAGTAATTTAGATTAGTATCTCAGATTTAGGGTATGTGTTTGACCATCAGACAGGGTCATTTTGACCATCTCAACATATTTCAATTTATTCAGTTTCAGCATTTCAGTTGGTCATCGCATGTCTTTACAATTCAGTTATTTTTATTCTCCGTGTTTTGGTTTCTCCCACTTACTCAATACATTCAAAGTACTGATGCATACCTTTATGTTGTATCATTTAATGATACAACTGCAGATTCTCAGTCTCAGCATCGTTAGCAGATCTAGTCCAGGAGTTTTCAGTTGCACCAGTGGTGAGTCCTTATCTTTTGAGGATGATGATTATTTCTCTTTAGTTATATTTCGTTCAGTTAGACTTAGAGTCAGATGGAGGCTTTTCCCAACAACTCATCAGATAGATGGCTTTCAGACATAGACAGAGATCCATAATTTTAGTTTTGTTTTCAGATGTATTAAAACTTTATGACTTAGTTCTTCTTCATAAATATCTTATTTTATTATTTTTAAAGTTTCCTCTATGATTTTACTCAAATTACCAGTGTTATGATAGACTATGGGTTGACTTGGGGTTGCTTGTGACTCCAAGTACCGTGTCTCAACTAGGGTATAGACTCGGGTCGTGACACTATAGTGGAGGACGATGGCTCCAGTAGCACCAACTCCATCCAAGTCAACATCGTCTTTCTCCTCATAATCAAATGGAATAGCCTGTTGATGTTATCCTCTAGCTTTCTGAGGCTCACGATGATTTACAAGGACTATATTGTCAATATTTTGTTCATTCAGCTCCTCCTTAACAAAGTCATCATTTTCATTGATTGGTGCATTTTAATTGTTGCCCCTACCTTGAGCATTAGAAAGTTGTTGTAACCTTGCTGCCTCACGCTCTTGTGTATTCATGGATCTCCTCAAAGTTCTCTCAAGTTCGAGATTGTAAGGAGTTAACGGTTCGCCCCCACTTTGGGTACTTGGCATGCACTGACCTATACACTGTATAAATAGAAACAACAAATAAAAGTAAAATTAGGAAATAAGTCTAAGAGTCAAATAAACACACTTGACTTAATCTAAAACCATATTCCCCGAAACGACGCCAATAGGCCCAAATTACATCTCTATGATAAGAATTATAATGCGGTCATTATCAAATGTAGAACCCAACAAGTTTGGGGTCGAATCCCACATGGGATATGGTAAAATCAAGTATTATGTGACTATTTACTTTACTAAATCATTTTCGTAAAAATGGGGGTTTGGGAAATTTTTTTATACTTCAATATCAGTCAAAAGCAAGAGATACCAACTATGATTTGTTACTATTAAATCCAAGAAGAATTGAAACTAGGGTTATGATTATTATGAATTCTTAACGACATTCAATGATTGATTATAGTGGACTTGTTTATTACTACGTGTGTAGGTTGTTGACTCAATTATTCCATCCAAATGTTTCTCGACCTATTCGGACAAATATCACTCTTATATTCTCAAACTAAGAGTGGTGAACAATGAACTTTAATAATTAACCTAACTTGATTAATCTTATTACAACATTAATCATCAGACAAGGGTTAACACCTTGAATCCTTATTAGCACTTCTTTCTCTGTATTTATACCTCTTACTCAAGCAAGTCAAACCTAGGTTATATTATAATGTTTGCAACCATTAGAAATCATTCAAAATGAAATAAGTAATAATACACATGATTACACTAAACTAATCCATACATCAATAAGCATAACTATGCCAATCTACCATGAATCACACAACCCTAGTAATGGAACTTAGCCACACATGATAATTGAAATCACAACAACAATAAAATTCATCAAAGAAGATTCAAATTACAAAGAAAATCTGAAACCTTGATTGTAATTCCAATAATACGATACTATCTCCTCAAGAACTTTTGAAAGTACTGTACAAAGTTGATATCTTTCTCTCCAGGAGTCTTATGATAAAAATAAACCTAGAAGATACTATTTATAGCCTAGGATAATTCAGAATTGTACTTAAAAATTAGAGTCCCGCTTCTCATGTGATGCCCAAATTGATGCCCTGTCGAAAAAGTGACATTCCGTCACTCTTATCTAGTGACTACCCCATTCTGCACAGCAGGTGACGCCAAGCTTGATCAGCCTATAATCTAGTTTATGGTCCATCACTACGGTCATCAAAACTCCCTCTCCTTTTTCAACTACTGTTTAATCTTTACAATAGCATTGACACTCCGTCACCAGGTTGACGATTCGTCATATTGGCCATCACTTTTCATTGCTTGTCATGATGATCTGTTTAAGCTTGACAATGGAACTGACGGGCCATCACAAGGTTGATGGACCATCAAGATGATCGTCACTTTTACCTTTTAAGACCTTTTCAAGTCATCTTTAGCCTGAGATTATTTTCCTGTACATTCAACATAAACACAATCAAATCAAACTAAAGTTTCTCAAGTACTTGCATTTTTTCTAGTTAAAAATCATCAAATTCACCGTAAAATGCATGCGCATCAATGAGCATTCGGGAAAGCGGTTATGATATTAGTGTATCATATTCGAGAGGAGCATCCGAATGAGCAGATGATTGGGAACGGGTACCAGTTGGTACAGTACATGGATTTCTAGAGTTTTCTGCAGGTCATGACTGGAAGGGCAAACATAAGACCATCTGTCATGTGTGGTCGTGGGTGGAGTCTCATTGAAAATACATGGACATCAANACTGGAAGGGCAAACATAAGACCATCTGTCATGTGTGTACAGATATGTGACAGACGTGTGACAAACATTTAAGCTGGTTAAATACCTTTGAGAGACTAACATGTGATTAGTTTTGATATAGAGTGGCCATAAATTTATGGTCTTGATTGAGTTACCTTATGACTACAAGATGATTGTGATGTTTCTATTTTCTGTGTTAAATACTTATATTTTCTATGATGAATTGACATGACTTATTTGAATATTATTGATTATTGAACCATATTGATTGATAGCTAAATTACTGAGACTTGTTTTTGGGTTGGTTCTAATTGTGAAAATATTTCTATCAAAGAGGATATAGAGGAGCTATTACAAATATAATAGGTTTCATAAATTTTATGCATGATCATAATAAGCTTGGTAGTTAAAATCGAACTTAGTTTCTCATGAGGATATGTAAATAATTATTGTATTGATATATTTTAAAGAGTATTAAGGGTACCTAAAATAATGTGTGTATTTTTTTTACAAAAAACTTAGCAATTTGCTGAGCTACTGGTTGGAGCAGCACTGTTGCAGCAATACATTTTCTGCTGCAGCGAGACCATTTTAGCAGTTGTAAGGTCACCACAGTGAAGGTTGATTAGGTTACATATATAGGGCTTTTAGCTAAAGACTTGGTAAATGTGATATAAATTCAACTTGATCCTAGATGAATTTAATTAGAATAAGCTAAAAGAAGTCATAGAGTATGATAAATGGTTGTATGAATTGATGAATTAATAGTGTTGATTTTATGCTGTTGTGTGACCTAATCATAGTCGGCCAATGATTCTTAACAATACTATGGTGTACTGATTCTACGATTGCTACACCTTTTTGGGTGTAGGTTTTTGATAGCTATTGAAGTTTCATGGTTAATATGGCAGTTACACAGTATCTGCTTCTACATTTCTCTCTATAGGCGAAGCTATGTCTTTTAATTTTCATGAGTCTGTTTAGAGATTTTGTACATGTCTAGACTAGATCCTAGGAAGAGTATGGTTTTGGGAATTTGTATTGCAAAGATTGATTTCAATTATTGAAGATGTCTAGGAGATGATTCCTTGTATGTAACTAGATTAATTATAATAGTGCTTTTACTTATTAGATAATGTTTTAAAAAGGGGTTCTCTTATCGGACTAGAGTCGAATTGGTGCCCGCATGATCTTCCAATTTGGGACGTGATATCTTGGTATCAGAGTGTCTAGGTTACCGGTCTTACAAGTACAAAAGTAATGCTAAGTAGAGTTCCACAGATTGGTGTTTAGACGTCCACATCTAATCTTTGGGAAGTTACGGAACATTTAGGAAGTTTCACTTTTTATTCTTTCCTATCATGTTTTTCTGGTGAGTCATTCACCCAGGTTGAGCCTAATTAGTATCTAAAAAATTTTAATTGGTATCTGACAATGTAAACTGTGTGAGGTGTTGAATGGAAGTAGTGTGAAAATAATTGTAATGGAAGAGGGATGGGGTTGCCTGAAAAATTAGTAGCCTGGGAATATCTCCTACCTAGCGAGTCTCACTGCAACGAGGCCTGCCTCACTGCGACGGATTTGCTACAGCGAGAACTGGACCGCTATAGCGGATCTGATACATCAAACAACCGTTGGACGGAATCCAAAATCCCTTGTTTTAGGGGAAAAAATTTCAACTATTCTGAAAGGCTGTGAAATAAGCGTGATATATAGAAGAACTATGACATTTAACAGAGGGCCAAAAACAAGGCCGTTGTTATCCAAATGCCTAAATGGGCACCCGTACATCAAAAAATAAGAAAACAAATCATCCAAAAATGAGCAGAAAAAGAAACAAATTGTTCAACAAGCCCATACAAAGGCAACCAACAAGATAAACTAAGGGAAACTGGGGGAAAGGGAGGTACACCACGGTCATGCCTAACTAGTGTCCTTGTTGTTGCTGTTGTCGGACTCCATAGCCTCTTCATCCTCAAACCCACTAAGGAAGGAGAACTCCTGTGCATCCTTCTGGGACATCTGGGAACCTTGGAGTAGGGAGAGAGGGTCTTGAGGATCTTCTTCACCCTCTTCCATGTGCGGACAAACATCTTATCACGGGAACCCCATTTCTTATTCTCCACCTCCAAATCCTCCAAGAGCTCGAATGGGCCTGGGTTAGAGATGTAATGGACTCCCTGTAAATCCTCAGGGTCTACGACAGCTGCACTATAGGACCTTCCACCCTGGGGTGGTTTGTGTAACCCACCCAATAACTCCCTCATGGAAGCCATTTCCGCCTTCATCTACTCAAATAGGCCAAAAGGCATGGAAGTGCTAGCCCTATTGTCACCTTGGCTCTCGTTGTCCTTTGATTTTGGGAAAAAATTTATGCCCATTTGCCATTTTTTTACCCATAATTTTCCTTGTTTTGAGTTCATAATCTCTATGAAATGTATGAATTCTTGTGTTCATGTGTCTTATGAGCTAATGAATGTTTCTAGATGTTTTGAGCCAGAAATCAAGGAAAAAGGACCCATAAATGACTCAAGGTGTGAAGAAAAGTTTGCGAAAGTTGGTGTGGGGCTGTGGCTGGAGTGGTGTGCCCAACACTTACATTTCAGAGAAAATGCACCAAAGTTTGTGCTATGGATGGTGTGGGGCACTAGGTACCTTAGCTTTGAAGATGAGAATTTTAATAACACCTTGAAGAGATGGATGACGTGGAGTCCAAAAGGATTCTAGACTTAGGAAATTTTCCTAACATTCTGGAGCTATGGTGAGAGTGGGGCGCCAGAAGGGTCTTGAAGCTCACATATTTAACTAACACTCTGGTGCTATGGTGAGAGTAGGATGCTAGAGGTGTTAGAAGTGTAGAAATTTGGCTAAGTCCTTGGTGCTATGGTGAGAGTGGAGCCCCCGGAGCCAATCTTCAGAGGAAACTTGACTAACTCTATGGTGCTATACATGGGGCGGTGCACCAGACCCTCCTGGACGGGATTTTGCTGATTTTTAAGTTAATTACTTAAGGGAAAAAGTGTCATTTGAAGGCTCACCTATATATGTAACATAGGGCATTTCAAGCATATTGATTATTATATCGTTCATCATTTTGAAGGTTGTAAATGCAGCTTTTGATGAGAGACAAGTTCTACTTAGGTTTCTATTTTCTTTCTTGTTTTACTGAGAATGATGATGTTATCTTTGTTTTTCCGCTTGTCTATGAGTGGCTAAACACCAATTCTAGGGTTTTGACCATAGTTGATGGTTTAAGTTTGAAAGACTATTGATTGTTAGATTTGATTCTTTCATAAAGGTTGTTTATATTTACTTGTTATAATTGCTCATTCACTAGCCTGATCAACTTGTGAGTAAATCTATTGTCTTTTGGTTGAACTTGGAAAAGGAAACCAAAAGGGTTAAAAGTAAATATAAAACAGGAATTCAAAGATCCTTTGGTCCATTGGTTGGAGGTTAGAAGTTATTGTTGAGGATAGGGATATATCCTTTAACCCTATTTAGTTGAAATACAAATAGGCATAACCGTGTATCTCCTACGACTATAGGGATATATGCGTTAGAGTTCATGAGATAGTTCTTGGATGCTCATGAGAGTGGCAAGAAATGGAATAGTAACTTAAAACTAGCAACCTTAGGAGGAATCAATCTAGCATAATCATGTCTTGAGAACTCAACCTGATACGAAAGTGCCAATTCCCTAGATTTTCATCACCAACTTGAAGTACAAACAAGTCTGCAACAATCATAGTTTTAATTAATTTTATATTTCCAGTTTTTGTAGTTTAATTCTTCAAACTATTCTCCATTTTATCTGTTTTGTTAGAATAGAAAAATAAAGTAATAACCTTATAACGATTGATCTGATAAGTCTCTGAGGAATCAATAATTGGGACTTCCAATCCTATATTACTTGACGACCATGTGCGCTTGGGAGACATCAAGTATTTGGCGTCATTGCCAGAGACTTGAAGATTGATTGATCGATTGTAGGTTAAGATTTTTGTTTCGCTATTATGTATTTTACACTTTTGTTTGTTTATTTGTGAAGTTACAGGTGTTGTGCGCTCAATGTATGCCAAATACGAGGAGTCAAGAACCACTTTTGGCTTCTATTAATCCTGAAATTAAGAGAACCTTTTGAAGGTTAATTATGGAGAATAACGAGCACGTACAGGGCGATAACCAAGAGAGGGTTCCAGTGTTAAATTTTGGTAGGATGAACTTGGAGAACGCTTCTAAAGCAATCATCAAGCTGACCATCACTGAAAACTTTGAATTGAAGGAAAGGATCATGCGATTGGTCCAAAACACTTGCCAATATCAGGGCAAGCCGCACGAGGATCCCCACAGGCATCTGATGACATTCGTGGAGCTGAGTGACAACTTTCACTATCAGAATGTGTCAGATGAGTATGTAAATCTCACATTGTTTCCATTGTCGTTGATTGGTGAGGCCAAGGAGTGGCTTCAAAACGAGCCAACAGGTTCCATCACTACTTGGGAGGTTCTTTCCAACAAGTTCATCAATAGGTTCTTCTCTTCAAGGAGGATGAAAGAGTTTAGAGATAAGATATATGATTTTGTGCAGAGAGATAGTGAAACCTTGGCTTAGGCTTGTGAATGATACAAAGTCTACTTAGGATATTGCCCACACCACAGGCAGCCGAAGGAGATTATCGGGCAAAACTTTATAGAAGGGCTGAAGCCAGAGTCCAAAATCTTGCATGATGGTACTACAAAGGGACAAAATTTGTCCAAGAGCTATGATCACATTGAAGCTCTTTTGAACCTTATGTCAGTGAGGAGACAAGACTACCAGGACTTAGGTAGAGGATTGACAACAGCTAAGGTGCCTGGAAAGCTTGAAGTAGATGGTGTGGTGGAAATCAGAGTAGATATAAATAAGCTGGTGAATGTGATTAGCAAGCTTGTAACCACACCAACAGGAAGTCAGGTTCAGTAGGTCCATCAGGTCTAGACTCCACCGCCATCGTATGAGGTGTATGGAGAAGGCCACGCTTACTCAAGTTGTCCACTTAACCCCGAATCTGTATTTTTTATGGGATAGCTATAACCAGGGGTATAGGAATGCAGCCAATCCCTCATGGGGAGGGAATCAAAATTTCCAAAGGCCCTAGAACACCTATCCGAGGCCTCAGGGCCAGCAACCTGGCAGTTCACTTAAGGAAACAATGAAGTAGTGGATGGTGCAGCAGACTCAGGTGGTTAATGAGATGCAAAAGTCCATCCATGAGCTAGAGAGATAGATGGGGCAACTGGCCCTGCAACAACCCAATAGACCACAAGGGGCACTTTCGAGTAACATCGAAAAGAACCCCAAGGAAAATGTCACCGCAACCTCTTCACGTAGTGGTAAGGAGCTGGGTGAGGTGATCCCCATAGAAAAGAAAACTGATGAGAAGCAGGTTGTGATGTCCAAACCAGAGGTTGGTGAGTTAAGTAACTCAAAGCCAAAGTTGGTAGAAACCAGACCATCCCCTCCATTTCCTCAAAGATTTAAAAAGCAGATGGAGGACTCAACCTGCCAGAAATTTCTTTAGGTGTTGAAGAAGGTACATGTTAACTTACCATTGGTGGAGCTTTTGTTAGGAAGTTCCAAAATATGCCGAGTATCTAAAGAACATTGTGGCCAACAAGAGGAGACTAACAGAGTTTGAAACTAGGCTCTCATGGAAAAGTGCAAGTCCTCGGGTTCAAAACAAAATTCCTAAATAGCTAAAGGACCTAGGGAGCTTCACCCTTCTAGTGGTGATTGGAAACAAGGTAGTAGGTTCAGAATTGTATGAATTGGGTGCCAGCATTAATTTGATGCCTGTATCCTTGTTTACAACCTTGGTTTTAGGTAAACTACGTCCGACCGTAGTAACTCTACAGCTTGCCAACAGGTCTCTTGCTTATCTTGACAGAATTATAGAGGACATTTTGATTAAGGTTAGACCTTTCATTTTACCCGTGGACTTCATAATCCTAGAATACGAAGTAGATGAAGCAGTTCCCCTCATTCTGGGGAGAGGATTCTTAGCCACCGCAGACGCAGTTAGAAAGGTGAAGTCGGGTAAGATGTCACTAATTGTAGATGGTCAGGAGGTAGTCTTCGATGTTCTTAGATCGACAAGGAGGCCGCCTCATTATGAGAACTTCACCATGAAGCTAGTGGTAGAGCCCAGAGGATGTGAGCGGGCAGTTGAGCAGCATGTGCTACATGAGAATTTAGCAAGTGTAACAGGTGATCCGAACTATCTCACTCAGTTGAAGGAGTGAGAGTGACTTTTGTCGTGCCGCGATGTTAAATCAGGTGCTGCACAGGAGGCATCCCGTGAATGTTGTGCCACGACTATAATTAAGGCGCTTGGTGGGTGGCAACCCATAATTTTTCTAACATTTTTTATTTTGCAGAGATGAATAGGGCTTTAGAGGAAACAAAAGTAGGAAATGAGTTGAAAAAGGTTAATTCTGGGGTGATATACTTGGCATGGAGTTCCAGTTGTTAGTTCCATAAAAGAAAAAAATTTCAGGTTGGTGCTATGGGTTGCGCGTCGCGCCAGCCCTTGTCTGATGAGTTGGTAATTTACCAACTCAGCATGCTTTTAACATGAGTTTTTACTTAATTTTCAAGTCAATTAGGTGGATTTTTTATGCCTTTTGTCCTTGATCTTCGTAAGTCCTTAACTTGGATGGAGAAAAGCATGAAATTGAGCAAAAAATATGAAAATAGAGTGATGACCGACGCTCCACCGGCAAAACACCAGATTAACCACAGTTGCCTATTGTATGGAGGAATGATGGATACCGGAGGTTCATAGATTAGCACCCGCGAACCACCGGTGCTAACGCCGAAGTACTAAAGTATTTACTGCCATTAGCTGTGACCAAACGGTGGTATGCAGATCAGCACCGGTAGTTTCACTGAAGTGCCCAAAATCTTACTGTCCTTCAGATAGAACTAACAGGCATTTTACGAACCTGCACCGGTGAACCGCCGGTGAATCACAAGTGACGCCCGTCAGCAAGGGGTAAAAATGCCAAGTACAAAAAAGAGGAGCAAATCTGTACCCTATTTTTGTAAATCTCATAAAGGAACTGTACAATTCATTCTAGAAAGTATTAATTATTCTATTGCTTTGGCTTGTACAAAAAGTAGAGAGAAGTAGATAGAGAAAGAGTCGTTTTCTTCATTGAGAAAGTTGAAGAGTCCATTGGAGCTCAGACCTTGCTTGAATATTTCTTACTCAAGTTTGTGAACGGATATTGAATTATTGTTTAATGCAATATCTTACTTTACTTACATGAGTAGCAAAATTCTTTACTAGGGGTGTGTGAATGAATGAGGTTGATTTGGGTTAGGTATTGTGTATTTGATCTTAGCTTTACTCAATTAGTATGATTTTAGTGTTTCCTCTTAATTTTAAGTTGAAAATTCATAGTTGCAAATGTGGGTTGCATTTCCTTACATTTATTTTGCTTGAAAAAGGAAATTAAGGCATGGGTGAGGAAACACTAATGGGTATTTGGGTGGTAATTATCTGGGGTTGGGCTAGACATAACCAAAATCCATTATTACACATCCATTAAAGATTGGAACTAGAAATAGTGAATCCACACCCAAGTTGATGTGGTTATTGTGAAAAGGAACTTCGAAATTTGAGAAAATCCGAGGTATAAGACATCTAATTGGTTGAGAAACTTAAAATGTTGCCTAATTTGCAACTAGTCATACTATTGAGTAAAGATAGGAGCAATTAACAATTACAACACATTGAAGCCCTTATGGATATCACACCCCTAGTAGTCTCTCCTTTGGTCTTTTCTATACTTTGTCCCTGTTTTTAGTGTGCAAATCCATATTTTATTTCCTAAATCGTGATTTCCGCAATTTTATCTTATTTGTCTTGCAACATTGATGCGAATTACTTCAATTTAATAGGCGACTATTGTGTGGTCAGCTGAAATTCATTGTGGGATTCGACCCCAATACCTATCAGGTTATTTATTTTGAACAACGACCGTGTACTCTCTCTCATAAAGAAGAGTGCAGTTTGGACGTTATCAAAAATGGCGTCGTTGCTGGGGAATATAGTTTGATAGTCTTTAGTTGTTTGTTACTTTGAGTTGATTTTGCATCTTGGCCAGTGAGTTGAGGTAATTTAGAATTTTGTGCTTCATTTTCCCATTGTTGAGTTGTTTGATGATATGCTAATGAGCCCCTTTGGAAGGCTACTAAGAGATCCCAAAAGGGCATTTTATGTTGAAACCCTCCAATTAATGGATGAGATGTGGAGGAGAGAGGAAAGAGAAGATACAGTGTTGACGGTAGTGATGAAGCAAATAGAGCTGCTAGCGAATTGTATGATGGGTTTTCATATAAGGTATCAACAAGCCAATTAGGGCTATGGGTATCCTTCTAATGAAAATCAAGTTCGGAACTCTATCTGTTCAGCTGAGACGAGCATCCAAGGAAGTGATGAGTCCCTCTCATCTTGCATTGAATGTATGCTTGAGGTGGTGCTTAAGCGAGTTGTTTCAATTGATTTGGGAATTTAGGAGTTGCGAAGTGATCTATTGGACCTCATTAAAACAGTGAAAGATCATGTGATATCCATAAGATAGTTAGAGGACAAAATGAACTTGTTAGCATCTTAAATGATAACTCAGCAGGTAACAAAGGAAACAAAGGCTCCAGCACCCCCAACCAACGTGGATGAAGAAGCAGTAGGATGGGAGGTGGAAGAAGAAAATTTGAAAGAAAAATTTTCTAGCATTCTATTGAATTGTGAAGGATTAGAAAAGGTGTGTCACGTGAGCAAAGGGCTGGGAACCTACACCTTTCAACCAAGGAAACTCGATCTTGACCTCAAAAATTGAACAACCCTACAATCAAAGCCATCTATCATTATACCACGGGTCTTGGAACTCAAACCATTACCTGCCTATTTGCGATATGCATATTTGGGGGAAAATGAGATACTTTCGGTGATTATCTCGGCAAAGCTTACTAATCAATAGGTAGATGAACTTATAGTAGTATTAAAAAGGCATGTCTAAGTAGTTGGGTCGTCTATAGCTGATATCATTGGTATACCTCCAGGTATTAATACTCATAAGATCAACCTTTAGGAGGGTTGTAGCCTTTCAGTTGAGCATCAGAGGCGTTTCAATCCACCACTGCAGGAGGTAGTCAAGAAAGAAATTATCAAATAGTTAGATGCAGGAGTTGTGTATCTTATATCTGATAGTAGTTGGGTAAGTCCTGTCTAATGCATGCCGAAGAAAGGGGGAATTATAGTTGTACCAAATGAAAATAATGAGTTGATTGGAACTCGTCCAGTTACCGGATGAAGGGTGTGTATGGATTACCACAAGTTGAACTCATGGACAGAAAAAGATCACTTTCCAGTCCCGTTCATTGACCAAATGCTATATCGCTTGGCTGGGAAAGAATATTATTATTTTTTGGATGGGTACTCAGGCTATAATCAAATTTCTATTTCTCCTGAAGATCAAGAGAAAACCACATTTACATGTCCTTATTGGACTTTTGCATTCAAGAGGATGCCTTTCGGGCTTTGCGATGCTCCCGCCACTTTCTAGAGGTGTATGATGTCAATTTTTTCGGATATGGTGGAGGATACTATGGAAGTATTCATGTATGACTTCTTAATTGTGGAAAATTCATTTGAAGATTGCTTGGTACACCTAGAAGAGGTATTGAAGAGATGTGAGGAGACAAACTTGGTACTTAATTGGGAAAAGTGTCATTTCATGATAAAAGAAGGGATTGTTCTGGGACACAAAATTTCTGAGAAAGGGATTGAGGTAGACCAAGCCAAGATTAATGCCATTGCTCAGTTACCTCCGCCAAGCACTGGGAAGGGTATTATGAGTTTTCTAGGACATGCAGGATTTTACCATAATTTCATCAAAGATTTCTCCAAGATAGATCATCCTTTATTCCAATTGTTAGGAAAAAAATGCAAAGTTCAATTTCGAGGAAGAGTGTACGAGGTCTTTTTTGGAATTGAAAGAAAAGATGGTATTCGCTCCAATCATCACGGCACCAGACTGGTCAAAGCCCTTTGAGCTAATGTGTGATGCCAGTTGAATAGCGTTAGTACCAGTCCTTGGTCAGTGGGAGGAAAATATTTTTCACCCCTACACTAACAAAGCCCTGAATGGTGAAAAAACAAAACTACACAGTGATAGAACAAGAGTTGCTCGCTGTAGTATTTGCATTTGAAAAGTTTTGGGCGTACCTGTTAGGGACCAAAGTGGCGGTGCACATGGACCGTGCGACACTCAAGTATTTGATGACCAAGAAAGATGCTAAACCTAAGCTTATATGGTGGATCCTATTGTTGAAAGAATTCGACTTTGAAGCAAAGGATCGGAAGGGATGTGAGAATCAAGTAGCTGACCATCTATTGCACCTAGAGACAAATGGTAAGGCAGGAGTACATGAGGAGATTAATGATGATTTCCCTGATGAACATAATATGGATGCAACCCATGACTTAACACCTTTTGCGGATTTTGCTAATTATTTGGATAGCAATATCACACCTGAAGGGTTGAACTTTCATCAAAAGAAGAGATTCATTCATGATGTTCGGAAGTTTTATTTGGATGAACCCTAACTTTTCCATAGTTGTGCTGATGGTATAATTCGTAGGTGTGCCCAAGAGGTTGAAATTGTACCGGTTCTAAAGGCTTGTCATTCTTCATCGGTTGGGGGCCATTATAGGAGTGTTCGAATAGAGTGTGAATTTTATTGGCCTACCCTTCATCAGGATACCCATGAATTTGTTAAGAAGTATGATCAGTGTCAATGAACAGGGAGAATTTTGAGGAGGCATGAACTTTCTTTGACACTAATCTTAGAGGTGGAATTATTTAATGTGTGGGAAATCGATTTTATGGGCCCTTTTATGAGCTATTATGGTAACACGTACATTCTGGAGGCTGTTGATTATGTCTATAAGTGGGTGGAAGCTGTAGCATTTCCAAAAAATGAGGGGAGGAGCATAACAACCTTTTTGAAAAAGCACATGTTCTCACGGTTTGGCACCCCTAGAGCCACCATTAGTGATGGACGATCACACTTTTATAATCGATTGTTCAGCACTTTGGCTAGCAAGTATGGTGTGAAGCACAAAGTTGCTACCCCTTATCATTTACAGACAAGTGGCCAAGCAAAAGTTTCCAATCGGGAAATCAAACTATCTTGACTAAAATAGTCAATGTGAACAGAATAGATTGGGCTAGGAAGCTAGATGACGCCTTGTTGGTGTATCGGACTGCATACAAGACACCAATTGGAATGTCTCCATACCAGATTATTTTTGGAAAAGCTTTCCACCTCCCTGTTTAGCTAGGACATAAAGTCTTGTGGGCACTAAAGAGCTTGAACCTTTATTGGGGGAAGCCGTCTAAGGGAGAGCGGAAAATTTGCATGAGTTGGATGAATTTAGAATGCGGGCATATGAGAACGCAACTATTTATAAGGCCCGCATGAAGCATTACCATGAATAGAAAATCTTGCATTGAAATTTTGTTTCAGGAGATTTGGTATTTTATTCAATTCAAGACTAAAGTTATTTCCAGAAAAGCTCAAATGTAAATGGTCAGGGCCAGGTGTCCCAAGTTTTTGGAAACGGTGCCATTGAACTTGAAGGGGAAGATGGGTCAAAATTCAAGGTGAATGTCCAAAGGGTAAACAAGTATTTAGGAGTGTTGGAGGAGGCTGGTCGAATAGAGGTCATGTACCTAGATGAGCCATAGCACATAAGGAGCCTCCGCCGTGCCACAACATTAACTAAGGCACTTCTTTGGAGGCAACCCAAGCATTTTTATCTTAAGTATTTTGATATTTTGTTATTTTTGATTTTGTAGGTAGATTGGATGTACAAACAAGGAGAAGAAGAACAGGGCAGGAATGGAGAAACACCCGTGCAAAAATTCAAGGCACTGCCCTATCACATGTGCAAGGCAGAAAAGTGGAGAACGAGAAAGAAAATTGACGATCGACGAGTGGAACGCCGATACAAATCCGTGAACCGCGGGTGAAACACCGGCTTTAAATAGTACAACTAGGAGTTATGGTAACATCAGTGACTCAACCGGCTAAACGTCGGTGCCAACCCGCGAGCTGCCGGACGATCGCCGACTATAAACTAGAGAACTGAAAAAGTGATGATCATCGGAGCTCAAATCGGCGAATCACCGGTACGCACCAGCTATCGTCGGTTAAGGACAGATCCAGGTATACACTTCCATTAAAAATGTTGAACACCCCTTGAACAACTGACCCATGAATCTGAAAACCGAGTCCAACTCCCCAAAGCAACCCTTATTTCATCAAATCCTTCCCACTTTTCCATTTTTCCACACTTTTCACTTTCGCAACACCTCTTAAACATCCAATAAATAACCTTCCCTACATAAACTCCATTATCACCTACCTTCTTCTTGCCCAATCACCTTCCTCTATTAGCCTTTAAATACCTCTCATCCATCACCTATCTCACCTCACCTAAATTCCCATGACTTTGAAGACACCATAATTGAGCAAGTCACAAGGCTTTCATCTTCCTACTTATTCTCACTTCTCAACTTGCATCATGTCCATCTCCAGATGGAACAACATAGGGAAAGCCCTAATGACGAACACCAACACGCAATAATTAACTTCTGAGAAGCCACAATGTATTTTGCAACTTTGCTTCGGATTGGATAAAATGGAAGCTTACTATTTGTCCTTCAAGGAGAATAGGTCCATCACTGCAGAAGCTCAATTTGAGGAGGAATCTTTCAAGGATGACTTCCCAAATATCTATAATTAGATCGGCATTCGGGATCGGTGTCTATTCACTATACCCATAGGCCCCTACTTTCCTGAGTTGGTGTGGGAGTTCTACGCCTCTTACAGGGTGCGACAAAGTACCTTGAAGCATAAAGGCTGAGTAGACACAACGCCTACCTTCTGTCTGTGTGGATGCGGGGACAATAAGTAAACATCATCCCAGAAGCAATCAATTCCATCTATTGGGCTGAACCAATCCAGCTAAGTTTAGAGTTTCGAAGGAAGGTGGAAAAATAAAGAAAATCAGTTTCAATGGGTAGCTGGAATAATTGCAAGAGATAAACCACAGTGGGCTACTTAAAAAGGAATGATTCACTGCCATGATCTAAAATTTGAAGCTCGCATGTGGCTGGATTTGTTATGTGCTCAGATTATCCCTTCAAAGAATACAACACAGGTCCCCATTGAGGTTGCAATTCTTGTGGCCTGCATCATGGATCACACATACATCAACATGGGGGAAATTATTGATGATCAATTCAAAAGAAAGGCCAAGGAGCAGCAACATCGTTGCCTTATCCCAGCCTTGTGAGTATGTTATGCTTGCGAGCCGCATGCCCTCTATTCCGACCAATAGATAGAACTGTGAGGGCTGATGGAGTGATTACACTAGCCACCAAAATTGATAAAGATTCCCCAGCCTCAAAGTGGCCGATAAGGATGATGGACAGAATTAACCCGCTACCTTCTATGTTCTCTAGCACAACCCCAGGGTCTTCCCAAGCTACCACAGTCACCTTCTCATCGCCAACCGACCTATTGAAGATAGCACAAATGGTCTAAGCTCATGACATCCAGTTCATAAAATTGGCCAAAGAAATACCTTCCATGATCCAGCAAGCCATTAGGAAGGCCATGCAACCTGCAAAAGAAAAGTTGAGATGCCTATGTGCTAAAGTTGAGGTCTTAGAGAATGAAGTGATTACATTGAGGAGTGACGTGGAGAGGCATGCGGATTCTCTGTCCTCTAGCAATATTGACCTCCATAAACCTTAAGCCATGGCTATCTAGCTTTAGGGGCCCAGTAGCTCACCGGATGATTGGTGTGTGGAGTTTGACAGTCTTTCGGAAATTGTGTCCGATGAAGAGATATATCATAGCCGACAACCACCCCATCGGATGCTCATTGTGAGAGAAATAGATCCATCATAGAAACTCAGGGGGTGGGGGGTGGAAATCACTTTATATCATGAGCTCAGAACTCTACCGGACCAGTGGGTGGTTCCTAAATCAGGGAAACCGCTAGAACTCCCACTTGATCTGTTGATGCCGTTTGTAACTGAAACTGCTTCATGGAATTTTGATGAGGTCACATACTCATGTATTCCTCGCCCCAATCACTAAATCCTTCAGGGAGTATCTTCAACTTGTTTTTCTTCCCTTCTTACATAGGTGGTAATGTGTCATTCAAAGTTTGGGGGGGGGCAGGGACGAGTGTACCTTATCTTTGAGATTGTTAATATTTTGTCGAGCTCTGGTGTAATGAAATTAAATGTTATTAGTGCTATTGAGTGGGTCTTTGTTTTTATTACCAAAAGATCGTGACCCAAGATTGGTTCTCTCCTTTGTTAATAGTAGATAATGAATAAACTCTAAGGGTTTTCTTTATACCATAGTTCTTTCCCAAAGAGCAATTTCTTTTTATTTTCTTTTTGTTGTCGAACTGTGTGAAATTTTCCAATGATAAATTGTGAGGTGACTTTCTTAAGGGAAAATGCCATGTTTTTCTTTGAGTCTTTTATGAAATTTCTTTTGAGAGATACCACCAAAATTTTTTAGTTGACAGGAAAAATGGATTTGAATGAAATGAGAAATATAGCACTCTCTTGTCATACATTGCATATTCCCTGTTTGACTTGTCAATTCACATGCTTTATTGTCTTGAATCAAAATGTCATGATAATAATGACTTGTATGAACTCTTTGGATGTGATGCCTTGTGTGGTAAGGTCATTTGAATGAGTCTCATGTATCTATGCTTGTCTAGAACTTGCCCTAAGTGTGACTCAAGGAGAATTCCTAGATGTAGCTACACTTAGAACTTGATTTTAGGCTTTCTATTGATTAGTCACTTCACCCAAAATGACCTTTGGAAACATCTTCCCTTGTTAGCAAATGTTGAGCCTTTAGACTGTTTATTCTTGGAAACCACATTACAAGCTCGATGTCCCTTTGTAATTTTCTTCTTTGGCCCCATCCTCCCTAATTGCTAGTGATGAATGAATGAAAATAATGGGGCTTGAATCCCAAGACATAGGGAGAGGTAAGGAAATCAATGGAAAAGAGGCAAGAAGCCTAAGTTTGGGGGTTTACAAGAAGGGGATGTGATGAGCTTTAATATGAGGTAGCACCGAATTATAATCAAAATGAATGAAATGATGGGTTAAGAAATCATGAATCATCTTGCTCGATGAAAGGATCCAGATTCCACACTATGCTGTGGGCTGGGGAGAGAGCTGCTCTGCGAAGCTGGGCGTTCAGTGTTCTTATGTAGGAAGCATACTAGAAAGAGAATTGAAAGAAAAGAGAATAAAATAGTTAAATGGTGTTACCTCTTGCTTAGATGAGGCTTAATGTGAGAGCCAAAGGAGTTACAAGGAAGGCTTTTGAAATCAAAAGATGAAGATAATGACAAAGGAGAAATAAGGCGGAGTGATCTAAAGAATTTGTTGGGAGGATAAAAGTGTTCACAAAAAGGCATTAGGGAGGTTCTAGTCACTAGAGCCAAACATTTGTCCTACCTTTACCGCTATCCTTCATCATAACCCGCAAGTCCTAATTGATTTTGAGTGTAGTTGCTCCATATTAGTAGCGAGTTATACGAAGGGCAAGCCTATGGGTCAAGTTGTGTGCATGGAGAATTCTTTTGTGAGGGTGAGTGTGATCGTCTTATTCTATAATACCTTGTGTGTGCATTGTATTATGATAAAGTGTAATATCCTAGAAGTTCCTAAGACTAGACTCGGGATTTAGAATGTGATTAGCAGAAAAGTGGGAAGAATTACCTCAGAACAACTCATGGTATGAATTGTGAGGAGAAGTAACGAGTCGTAGGATCGCTCGTGGTTAGCCTTTTAACTGAAGAAAGATTGATAGCAACGAGTTCAATAACGTCTCGTGGGTCTTAGTAACAGTTCGTGGTTTGGAGTTGTCATTTGGTTCTAGACTGTCAGGTGGAAGGTACGGGTCGTGACACAATTCATTGTAAGGAACCACAGATCATGGTAAGGACTCGTTGTTTGGATCTCGGGTGACAGAGTTGGAAGGTATGGGTCAAAGAATGACCCATTGTGAGGAACAATAAGTTGTTACTCACACCCATAGGAAGGAGTAGGAAATTTCCCAGATGTGGTAATGGATGGGTGCAACGACTCACGGGAGAGTGGTACGAGTCATTGTGTAACCCATGTAAAACTTAAGAAACTCATGGATGAAGTAGTGGCAACAAAGGAAGGAGCCCACAAGTCGTGGTATCAGGGCACGAATCGTGGTATGGGTCGTTACTTCGGCAGTGAGCAATTTTTTTTTGAATTTAGTAAGGGTATTTACATAATTCCTAAGCTCCTGAGCCCTAAAATATGTTGTTTTAAGATCATTTAGGAGCATTTTAAGATGGTTTAGCATATTCTAACCTATTCCCTCCCCATGCATGTAAGTTTAGAGAATCCTAAAGGAGATCAAGTCTAGAATTCTTCAAGTTCTTCCCCAAATCACTTGGGCTTTCAAGGAAGGATGTAGAATTAGTTTATCCAGGTATGTAGGGTCATGAATGAGAGTTTTCCTTCACTCTCATGCCCAAATCCCATCACAAGTTCATGAATTCAAGTGTATGATCCTATAGNAATCTATATACCCCTACCCGGGTCAAAACCATCCAAAAATAAGTCACTCCGTATGATCCTATAGGGTCTTAATCCAATTTATGAAATTCTCTATGTTTAATTCATGGGTCAATCCTTTCATGTTTCGAATGATGTTTTAAGATTCATGGGTAGGTTTTATACCTATTTTGATTACAATTCATGATTTCAAGTTTTAAGAACATGATGCCGATTATGCAAGTTTCATGAAAAGTTGAGTTCGTGATTTATGCTTCCAATTATGATGAAATATTTTGCATGTACGGATATTTACAAATTTCCCATGAATATATTTATGATTTTACTTATGATATCTATTTCATGCAAGCATGATGTTTAGATTTGAGCAAGCCCACTTAAGTTAAGTATGATTTCATGATTTAGCCAAGGCTAATAAGTTCAGTTATCTCATGTTTTGGAGTCAAGATTCCCCATATATTATGATTTAAGTGATATTTTGAAATATGATTATAGGAGCATTATATATTTTTTGGGAGCAGTGTCTAGCACCGAGTAGGCTAGGTGTTCCAAGGTTCCCCAACCTCATAAACTATGCGCCAATATAGGTCTACTTTGGGGCCTCTCATGAGAGCATTTCCCCGGTACAAGGGCACACCGTGATATCACACCTTACTTAATCCTTCACCCTGGAAAGGCTTAGGATGGCCCTCCCCATGTGGGCAAGATATGGAACCATCATGCGCTCATACATGGTGGTTGTCGATTAAGACAAGTCTCCCATTGTTCCTCATGATTTCAGTAATGCATATTCTATAAAATATTATATCATGTTTTCAGTAGGTTTGATCCAAAGATCAGTATAAGAGTTTACCTATGATTTCATATATGGCAAGCCATATGCACTTATTTCAGTTTATGTCTACTCATGTTTTCAGATATCAGCATACAACCGTTACTCTCAAGATCTTATGGTGTTATGATTTAAGATATGCATGATTTCAACTTTACTTACTTAGCCTATTTTACATACCTTTCATACTCACTACATTCTAAGTACTGAATGCATACTCTATGTTGTATCATTTTATTATACAAGCTCAGACGTTTAGACTCCATCTCCTCGCTAGCCAGTTTCCAAAGTTCAGCCCAGACAACTTGTTATTGAGCCCTCATCCTTTGAGGACTTTCAGTTAGTTAAGTTGTTGTCATTTTCTATTTCATACTTCTAGTGAGCTAGTTGGGGATGTTTTCCCATCAGCTCATCAATATGTTAGAGGCTTATTAGAACATAAAGTTGTATATCCAGCTTAAATTCTGTGTTTTGATATTTCCGGTGGTTAGATGTTTTATTATTCAGACTTCCGTTCAGAATTTAACTTCCCACTTCATGTATATTGAGCTTTAGTTTTTATGTTCATGCCATGAGATAACTTGGAGCCATTTATGATTTTAGGTTTCGTGTCTAGATCTGAGCCTATGTTCGGATTGTGAAATAAAGAAAGGGGATTCTCTCTTGTAGTGAGTGGAATCACTCTCTTTGAGGACATGCTTACATTGATTTAAAGATGTGATTGAGGCATGAGCAGTGTGAGCTTCAAGGCAAGCTTTGAATGCCAAATGATTATGACTTGAGATGCTATGTGTGTTTGATTGGATAAACCATGCCCTTGTTTTGAAAAATGAAAGCAGTTGTAAATCATTCCTATTCATTATGGTTACCTCTTGAAACTTTCTCACATTTTAGAGGAGTCATTTCTCTTTTTCCTTGAGTTGGTGAGCATTTTTGGATTGTCTTAGGATCATTGGTCCTTGATGCATAACTTCATATTTGACATGATGTCCATTTGCTCAAAAGAAAATTAATGCATTACTTGAGGACAAGCAATGGTTTAAGTTTGGGGATTTGATGAGTTGCTAATTCACCAACTCACTAGACTTTTGCGCATGATTTTTTTATTAACTTTCAAGTCAATTAGGTGGATTTTATGTCTTTTCTCCTTGATCTTTGCAGGTACTTAACTTGAATGGAGAAAGGCATGAAATTGAGAAAAAAACATGAAAATAGAGTGATGATTGATGCTCCACCGGAAGAAACCAGCGAAACGCCGGATTAACCGCAGTTGCCTACTATATGGAGGAAGGATGGAGACCGGCGGTCAATAGATCAGCACTAGAAAATTGCCGGTTCTAATGCCGAAGTGCTAAAGAATTTACTGCCATCAGCTGTGATCAACTGGTGGTCCGCTAATCAGCACCGGTAAACCGCTGGTGCCAGCACCAAAGCGCCCAAAATCTCACTATCCTTCAGATAAAACTGACTGACATTTCGTGAACCTGCACCAAAGAACCGTCGGTGAATCGCAAGTGACGTCCGTCAGCAAGGGGTAAAGACGTCAATCACGAAAAAAGAGGAGCAGATATGTACCCTATTTTTGTACATCTCATAAAGGAACTGAAAATTCCATTCTAGAAAGTATTGATTATTCAATTGCTTTGGATTGTACAAAAAGTAGAGAGAAGTAGAAAGAGAAAGAGTCACCTTCTTCATTGAGACGGTAGAAAACTCCATTGGAGCTCAGACCTTTGCTTGAATTATTTTTTCTAAAGTTTGTGAATGGATATTGAATTATTGTTTAATGCATTGTCTTACTTTACTTACACGAGTAGCTAAATTCTTTGCTAGGGGTGTGTGAATGATTTGTGTTGGGTATTGTGTATTTGATCTTAGATTTACTCAATTAGTATGATTTTAGTGTTTCCTCTAAATTTTAAGTTGAAAACTCATAGTTGCAAATGTGGGTTGCATTTTCTTACTTTAATTTTGCTTGAAAAAGGAAATTAAGGTATGGGTGAGGAAACACTAATGGGTATTTGGGTGGTAATTATCTGGGGTTGGGCTAGACATAACCAAAATTTATTATTACACATCCATTAAAGATTGGAGCTAGAGATAGTGAATCCATACCCAAGTTGATGTGGTTGTTGTGAAGAGGAACCTTGAGATTTGAGAAAACCCGTGGTATAAGATATCTAATTGGTTGAGAAACTTAAGATATCGCCTAATCCGAATCTAGTCATACTATTGAGTAAAGATAGGAGTAATTAACAATTACAACCCATTATAGCCTCTACCAATATCACACCCCTAATAGTCTCTCCTTTGGTCTTTTCTATACTTTTCTCCCGTTTTTAGTGTGTAAATCCATATTTTATTTTATAAATCGTGATTTCCCTAATTTTATCTTATTTGTCTTGCAACATTTATGTGAATTAGTTCAATTTAATAGATGACTATTGTGTGATCAGCTGACATTACTTGTGGAATTTGACCCCGACACCCGTTGGGTTATTTATTTTGAACAACGACTGTGTATGCTCTTTCGTAAAGAAGAGTGTAGTTTTGGACATTATCACTGTCCACGAAGAAAATTTTTTTCTATGTGTGTGGTTAGGTGACTGGCGCGCTGTACTAAGGTGTTGTCTGATTTTTTTTTGATTCAATGGGTCAAAGTTGACCCAAGGGCCTTAAAGTTACCAAAAACCCATGACTCACACCTTTATTTNTGATTAATGGTGTAATAAGATTAATCAGCCTAGGGTAATTATTGTGTGTTGTCTGATTTTTTTTTGATTCAATGGGTCAAAGTTGACCCAAGGGCCTTAAAGTTACCAAAAACCCATGACTCACACCTTTATTTTAAATACCCATTCATCCTCTCTCAGTAAAGTCAAAACAAAAAGCAAAATAAAATTATCTCTCTTAAAAAGGGCCATAACTCCCCTCTCCCTTGTCCCCCATTGGTGTCTTCTCCAAGAAGCTCGGTGAAGCTTGTCTCTTTAATTTAAGTAAATAAATCGATTTCAATGCTACTTTTTTGTTTTTTATGAGTTTAGCCAATTTATCGTGATTCTCTTCTCTCTTGGTTATGTAGTGTGAAAAGCACGCCCCCATACCCTTCTTCCCCAAGTTAACGACCCAAATCACCGTGGTTGGTGAAAACCTTAAGTTTCATAATGTGGGTTTCATGAGCTTTAATTTCTTAAATTCTTCCATGATAATGTGTTATCCATGTTGGAATTTTTGGTTGAATATAGTGATTTGAAGTTGTGGGGATGAAGACAATTGATAATTTGAAAGTCATGATTTTGGTGGGTAGAAAATTGATTGTAGAAAGAGAAAGTACTATTTTCTTAAAGTCTTGAATGTGAAGAATCTTGAGTAGTTGAGAAATTTATGTTAATTCATTATGGATTATAGTAAATTTCTTGTTGGTTGTTGTATGAATTGAATATAGCTACTTCCGTGTATGGGTTACTTGAATGATGAATTAATGGAGAGAAGGTGAAAGGAATAGCCTAAAGAAGGCATTCTTGAAAAAATTAATAGACGAGAGATGTGAAAAATTCATGAACTTGGGAGTAATAGGAAGTTAATGAATATTATGGAGGTTGAGACTCGGGATGATAATGGGGGAACTCTTGAGTACCCTATTTGAAAAATTCTCACATGTATGCTAGTGAATTAAGTGTGGTATCACTTTGTGATGTTCCATGATTTTACGGCACTTTCGACGCTTAAAACCAAGAAATTATGCACATTCCATGTACGTTTATGTGGGTATAAGGTATTTTGTGCTTAATGTGTAGGAAAACAGGCCTGGAAGTGAATTAGGTCGAATTAATGTTAAAAACAACTAAAAGGTGACTGCTAGGCACTCAACGAGTCGTTGACAGGAGGCACGACCCGTCACTTGAGGCGTTGGCAAAAAGATGAAGTTTTGAAGAAGTGACACAGTGCACTTGACGAGTTGGAGGAACGACTCGTTACACTTGATAACGAGTCGTTAGATCAATCGTTAGGCTTTGAAGAGGAAAATTCAACCAAGTGTCCAGTGGAGTTGATGATCGACATTATAAGTTGTCACCTAAAGGAATGACTCGTTGGTAAGCTACTAGAACCGTCCGTGAAGTGCATCGAAATTGCTGAGGAAGTAGACCACGAGGGACCTAACGACTTGTGCTAAGGCATGACGAGTCGTTAGGTGACCCGTTGCCAAGCCTAGGTATGCTGTTGAGGACAACTATTTTAAAGAAAGGAACGACTCGTCTGAAGGCCTAATGATCCGTCACATAGCCCATTTCCACTGCCGACCTGGTTTTCAGATTTATTTAGGAAAAGGATTTCTTTGTATTATAAATACCCAGTTTTAGGTTTATTTTAAGAGAGATTTTTCAAGAAGATTTCTGGAAGGATTGATCTTTGGCAGAATTTCATGCCCAAGTGATACTAAAATGTTTCATTTCTACTTGTTTATCTATTGTTATGTGTACATTCTCATGTGATTCTTAGTTAAATGTGAATTTATACTAACCAACATGATTAATGTTGTTTTGCAGTTAGAGGGAATTTTTTGGAAGCCAATCTACAACTTGGTGAAGTGCGGGAATGGACGTGGAAGCAAGAATTGGAAGTTGACAAGGGAAAGTCGCAAAAATAGGGGCTCCGCGATGGTGCCGTGTCACGCTACCATCGCGGAGGCATTCTGCCTGTGATGATTAAAATATGTCAAATTCCAGTGGAGGTTCGCGTTACCTCCGTGGCACGGAGGCAGTGCTCCACGATGCACTCCGTGTCACGTTGAGTGTGATTACCTAGAACCTCAAGTTCCAGTGAAGGTGCGCGATAGCACCGTGGCACAGAGGCAAGGCTCCGCGATACATGCCGTCCCACGTTGAGGTGCAATTACCTGGGAGCCGATTTCCAGTGGGAGTCCTCGATAACCCCGTGGCACGGAGGCAGTGCTCCGCGATGCACTCCGTGCCATGTTGCTTGTTATTCCGGGAAAAATTCTCAATAGTATAAATAGCACACTTAGGTTTTATTTTAAACATTCTAACTTTTTTGAGCAAGAACGTGGGTAGCAGGCAGTTGAGAGGACAAAA
>JACEIK010001012.1:197059-215927 GCA_018107945.1 Datura stramonium | reverse complement strand
GAAGCATTAATCTCCAATCTCAAAACTTATAAAAAAGCCATCGAGTGGACCATTGCTGACATTATTGGTATCCCACTAGGGATATGCACTCATAAGATTAAATTGTAAGAAGTTTCATACCTATTATTGAGCATCAGAGGAGGCTAAATCCAATTATACAATATGTGGTAAAGAAAGAAATTATTAAGTGGATAAATGCAAGGGTGGTTTTTCCAATCTCTGGTAGCCAATGGATTAGCCAGGTGCAGTGTGTGCCAAAGAAATGAAGTATGATGTTAGTTCAAAATGAGAAGAATGAGATTGTACCGACTATAATAGTGACTGGATGGAGAGTACGCATGGATTACCAAAAGTTGAACAGTTGCATTGAAAAAGATCACTTCCCATTGTCCTTTATGGATCATATGATAGACAGGCTTGTCGGGAGAGCATATTATTTCTCTCTTGATGGATACTCAGGATACAATCAGATCTCTATTGCATCGGAGGATCAGGAAAAGATGACATTTACCTGTCCTTATGGTACAGTCTCTTTCAAGCGGATGCCTTTTGGGTTATGCAATGCACCAATAATATTTCAGAGATGCATGATGTCCATATTCTCAAACATGGTGGAAGACGCTATAGAGGTATTTATGGATGACTTTTCAGTGGTGGGTGACTCATTCGAGGATTTCCTAGCACACTTGGCAACCATCTTGAAATGATGTGAAGAGACAAATTTGGTACTAAATTAGGAAAAGTGTCAATTCATGGTCATAGAAAGGATAGTATTGGGCAGAAGATTTCTAAAAAGGGCATTGAGGTGGACAAAGCAAAAAATTTAATTATCAAAACTTCCACCTCCTATCTCACTTAAGGGGATCCGCAGTTTTCTTAGACATATTGGTTTCTATCGACAGTTTATTAAAGATTTTTTTAAAATTGCTAACCCTTTATGCAGGTTGTTGGAGAAGGTATGCAAAGTTTGTATTTGATAAAGCTTTTACTCATCACAACACCCATCATAGTGGCTCCCAAATGGAGTAATCCATTCGAGATCATGTGTGATGCTAGCGGTGTAGCTTTTGGTGTTGTCCTTGGAAAAAGACATGATAAAATATTTCATCCCATCTACTACGCTAGTAAGGCTCTCAATGCAGCTCAAATGAATTATACAGTCATAGAGCAAGAGTTGTTAGCTATAGTATATGACTTTGAAAATTTTGTGCTTACCTCCTTGGCATAAATGTGGTGGACCACACTGATCATACAATAATTCGGTATCTAATGGCTAAAAAAAGGATGCAAATCCTTGACTCATTCATTGGGTATTACTACTACAGGAATTTAACTTTGAGGTGAAGGATAGAAAAGGTACCGAAAATCAAGTTGCAGATCATCTATCCAGGTTGGATAAAGAAGGAGAAATAGGAATCGAGTTAGAGATAAATGATTTCTTCCCAGATGAACAGGTATTGGTCTTCTCACATGACTTGATCCCATGGTTCACAGACTTTTCAAATTACTTGGTATAATGCCCAAAAATATGAACTTTCATCAAAAGAGGAAGTTTCTCCATGATGTTAGAAAATTTTATTGGGATGAGCCATATTCATTTAGAGTTTGTGTTGACAATATAATAAGAAGGTGTGTCCCCGAAACTGAGATGATTTAGATTCTTAAGGCATGTCATTCGTCTCCCACTATAGGGAATCATAGTGGAATTTACACGGTATAGAAGATATTACAATATGGTTACCATTGGCCTACAATTCATCAAGATGCTCATGACTTTGCAAAGGCTTGTGATAAATGCCAATGAGAGGGAGAAGTGTCTAGGAGACATGAGCTACCTCTGATGCCTATTCTCAAGGTAGAATTGTTGATGTGTGGGGATTAATTTCATAGGCTCATTCATAAGTTCCTTGGGGATGAAGTACATATTGATGGCAATTGATTATGCCTCCAAATGATGGAAGTTGTAGCACTTCCAAATAATGAGAGTAAGTCAGTCACTGCATTCTTGCGAAGGAATATCTTTTCTAGATTTGGCACTCCTAGGGCAATCATCAGTGATGGTGGATCACAATTTTTCAATAGGTTATTTCGTGGCCTACTTAAGAAATATATAGTCAAGCATAAGGTGGAGACACCTTACCACCCCCAGAAAAGTGGACAAGTTGAAGTCTCAAATCGGGAGATCAAGACAATTTTAGCCAAAACAATTAATGCCAACAGAATAGACTGGCCAAGGAGATTAGATGATTCTTTATAGGAATATCGAACAACGTTCAAAATGCTCATAGGGATGTCACTGTATCAGCTCATGTACGGAAAAACATGTCATTTACTTATGGAGCTTGAATACAAGGCCTTATGGGAACTGAAGAAGCTTAATTGAATGGGAAAGAAGCCGTAAACTTGAGACTGACCCAACCCAATGAGATGATGAATTTAGATTGACGGCTTATAAGAATGCTGCAATATACAAAGAGAGAATGAAGCTTTATCATGATCAAAAGATTGAAAAAAAGGAGTTCGCGTCAGGAGACTTAGTGTTGTTATACAATTCCAGACTCTGTCTATTTCCATGAAAATTAAGGTCAAAATGGTGGGGACCATTCAAAGTGGTTCAAGTGTTCTCACATGGCCAATAGAGCTTGAAACCGAGGATAGAGCAAGATTCAAATTAAATAGACAGAGGGTGAACCACTATTTCATCAATCCCGAGGAGTTAAAAGTTCTAGAAGAGATATACCTTGATAAAGTCTGAGTAATCAAAGGATCCACGTCATGTCGCAGCATTAAATAAAGCATTACTTGGGAAACCTAAGATAACTTGGGTTTTATTTTTTTGTTTGCTCAAGTGTGCAGGAAACAAGTCAAAAGTACATAACGGATCTATAGGAATCAGAAAAAGGTTGGAGGACCAAATAGGCCTAACTCCGCATGGAGCTGAACGATGCACAGTCCAGGCTCCACACAGAGAGGCGCGACGTGGCATGCCTAGGACGCACTGTGGTGCGCCACGCGCTACGTCTGTAGAAAAATAAGAGGATCCCAATGAGTATTAGGCCTAGGGAGTTCTTCTTTCACCCCTTTTACTTGTGCATTATTGTTTTAGCACTGACGATAGTGTTATTGACTAAGTGTGGGGTGGGAGAAGTAAACTTCATTATTCCATGTATGCTTTCATTTCTAGATTTATTCATGGTAGGCCTAGATATTTTTGTGATATATGACTTGAGTCCTACTAGCTTGTAGTATTTTTGTGATTTTTTTTTTATTTTGTTTTTATTTGGATTCCCCCTATTTTTATTTTCGATACTTTTTCGGTGGATAGTCCCTTAGAACTGATTAGAGAGTCTAGAATTTTGTTTTATGAGTCATAGTCATGAATGTTCTCGATGATGGATGGATGACAATCGTCTTAAGGGAAAATTAGTCATTAGGAGAGCAAGAACTTGAGATCTTATGAGTTCTAGGTGCTTCCCTTAGAGTATCATTGAGACTTTGTATAATTCACTTAAAATCCATGAAAAGGTATAAAAACTTAGACTTTTGGAACTTGACTCCTATACTTGAAAAATTGAGCTTAGTAATGGGAGACATTCAATATGGATATATGTGTTTATGTAATCTTTATTTTCATTATTGAACCATTTGTGTCGTTGTGTGTGTGAAATATATCTTTGTATACTCCATGCGTGCAATTTGATGTCTAGAACTTTCCTGGTGTGTGTGCAAAATGAAATGAGGATGTGGAATCTTGGAAGTGATATAAGCATTTCTTTGGTAGCCTATGTGTATCCTATTTTATCTATCTTGATGTAATCTTCCTAATTAGCCATTTTGAGCCTTAGCTTATTCTTTTGATAGCCATATTACAAGTTTAATCCCTTTTGTTATATTGAGTTTTATTTGATCCAAATGACTCCTGAGACACTTCATTGAAAATCTTGCATAAAATGAGCACAAGAAAAAAAAGGAGGGAAAAGCTAAGATGTGAAAATTAGAAGAAAAGAAAAGGGTGAAAATGCAAAATAAGGAGGGTGATGTTAGTGAGAAAAGAAAAAGAGAAAAAGTTTGACAATGAATGAATGAGAAAAAAATTTGTGAATGGGATTAAAATAAAAAAATTTCTACTAGTCAATTAAGTTGAAAATTGAAAAATAAAAAGAGGAAAAAGGAAAAAAATAAGAGATTGAAGAATGTGCTAAACAGAGTGAAAGAGTTGTGAAGTATTAAAGTGCTTAGGGAGATTAGTCACTATCTTGGCCAAATAGTTCCTACCCGTTCGTTAGCCTACATTACAACCATGTTAAGTCCTAATTGATCCTAGATTTGATGTTCTATATTAGTGGAGTATTTACACTAAAGACAAGCCTATGAGTCGTCTTTTGCACGCATGTTGAGTTCTTTTGGAGAGTGAGTGATTTTATTTCATCTATTCCCAAGTCCAAATTTTTATATATCATGTGAGTGAAAGGCATCTCTCCAAATAGTGAGGGGCACATAATAGTAAGATTTTTGTGTATCTTGATTGCTAAATTACATATGATTCATATTGTCCCAAATATATCTTGTTAACTTAGTTCCAAAACCTAAATGATTTCAAACTTTGGCCTTTGAATGTTGATCTTATATGCATATTGAGTAGATTATTGGAGCTTGATTGATTTTTCTAATGATCCTAATTATAAGTAGGCTAGTTCGTAGGGTGAATTTTGTAATTGAATTTAAGAAGGAAAGTATTAAGTTGTTCAAGGATAAACAATAGTTTAAGTGTGGGGTGGTGATGTAGGGCATATTTTAAGCACTTATTTTCCATATTTTGCCCATGATTAGCTAGGTTTTGAGAACAAATTATGTGTGTTTTCTTTGATTTATATGGCATTTGTGAAAAAAGAGCTAATGCTCATCATTAGACGTTTTCAAGGATTAAAGTTACGGATTTGGACTTAATTGACGTTAAGAAAAGCAAGTATGGCAAAACAGGATTGAGGAAACAAGTATAATAGAATATGGCATCGGACAGGCATAACATCGCTAGGGCCTGCGCAACGCACAAGCAGAGTTGGTGCACCAAGAGGCATGACGTGCCAAGCATATGGCACTATGGCCTACACGGTGCACAAGCAATGTCCAGAAGGCCCAGAAGTGCAATCCCAATTCAAGTAGGAATAGAAGCTGCAAAGTCCAATTCAATTCCAAGATGAAACAATAAAGACTTAATCGACTATATATACCCCTTCTTAGGATATTTTAATTGTCAAGCAGTCATTCATTAAGTCATCCTATTGTTTCACAATTCATAGGTTATGAATTTGTGTAATTATTTAGTCAAATATTTGTTGGAGAATTCATCAAGTTCTTGTAATTCAATATAGCTTTGGAGATTTATTAAATAATTTCATATTATTGTAACTATTTCATTATGAGTTCCTCTACATCTTATGTAATTTTTTTCAGAAACATGAATGGCTAAACCTCTTAAGCTACAGTTGTGGGAGCCATGATAGATTAACATAAGTAGGCAAAATAAAATAGTGATTCTTGAATGGGTAATTGAGTGGATCATTATTATCTTCGTTTAAATATTTAATTGCATGTATGTTTAACCTGCTCGACCAAAGAGGTTGAAGTTAGGAAAATAGAATAATAGTAGTAATTTGAGGCTATTAACCCTCATTTAATTAACTTGAGCTCTATCGAGGATAGTTAAGCAAAGACTTATGGCGAGGGCAAAATATACACACCTAAAGTCCGAGAGGATTTAGTGAAATTCATTTATGTAGGTCAAGAGACGTTGGATAAAATTAAACGTCAGTCCTACATAAAATTCAACAGGATAGATCACTAATAAAATAAGCCTACTACGTTATGAAATCATGGGGAACACAATCCTAGTTTTGTCTCAATAATTTGATAACAACTCAATCATAGTTTAAGATTACTTTTTCTTTTTATTTGCAATCCCTCTTCCGAAATATTGACTACAGGTTAATTTAATCATCGTTAACATATTTTTTCTTTCCTATTCCCTATGGGATCGACTCCAACCTAGTTGGATTACTATATTTTACAACGGCCACTTTATATTTCATTACGATATGTAATTTAGGTGTGATTAGGGGGTGACACCCATACATCCCAAAACCAACTATTCGAACAACTAATAACTAAATTCAAGCCTTAGGGCTCAAAATGTTTCAAACTACCACCGATGTCCCAACCCAACCACTTCAATATCTAGTGTAAATATCCATTGAAAGTAGTAAATCTTACTTAGAGAACGATGTGAATAACTTAGAAATGTAAATCTAGTAGCATGCTTTGAAATCTAACTCACACAAATATAAGAAGTAAACCAACTCTCACCACTACAATTACAACCAAAAATCAAGCAAATAGGCATGAAAAAGCAATCATTGTAGAGTAAATAACATAATGAAGTTGTAGGAAGTAAAGATTACCTAATAATCAAATGAAGGGAAGAAGTTGCAGAGAGAAAAAATTTGAGTGTAAGAAGAATGGTTGATGGAAATGAAGAGAAAACCCTTTGTTCATCCATTTTTAAAAACTGTCACATGTCCTGCTGTAGAGGAAATTACCCCATCGCAGTGAGACTGTTGTAGCGAGAATCCCATCACTGTAGTAGTCCAATATATGTCCAGTATTATAGTTATACCCGAGTACTCCGGTGTTTAATCCTACTCCTACAAGTAATGTATGTCTTTAAAATAAAAAAAGAAGAGAGCTAGTGATTGGCTGAGCTACTGGTTGGAGCAGCACTGCTGTAGCGGTACATTTTTTATTGCAGCGAGACAGCCACAACAGTCATAGATTCACTACCACGAAGGTCGTCTAGGTTGCATGTTTATGGAATTTAGTTAGAGACTTGGTAAATGTGACTTGATCCTAGATGAATTTAATTAGAAAAAGCTAAAGGAAGTCATAGAGTATTATGAATGGTTGTATGAATTGATGAATTAATAGTGTTGATTTTAGGTTGTTACCTGAACTAATCTTAGTCAGCCAATGATGTTGATACTACTCTTGTTACACCTTTTTAGGTGTAGGTTTGTGATAGGTATTGAAGTTTCATGGTTGATGTAGCGGTACTTAGCATCAGCTTTTATATTTCTCTTCACAAGCGAAGTTGTATCTTTTATTGTCATTGATGTAGGGCATTATTTTGTATTTATTAACCACATTTTGCCCATACTTAGATATATTTTGGGAATAAACTTTATGTTCTTTCTTGTATTTTATGTGATTAATGCGAAAAAGAGCTAACGCACATGATTAGATGCTTGTAGGTATTAAAGTGATGGATTTGGGCTTAATTGTGGCTAAAAAGAGCTAGTATGGGATTGACGAAATGAGTATGAAAGAAGCTGGCATTGCACAGGCACACCTGTGATATGGCCTGCGGATGCATAGGCAAGGACAGAGCAAGGAGAGGTTTGGCACGCTAGGCATTCTGGCGCTATGCCAGGTGCGAAGCACAACCATGGCCAGATGGCCATAGAATGCAATCCTAGTTCGAGTAGGAACAGAAGCTGCAAATCCCAATTTCAATCCAAGCAGGAACAGTAAAGTCTAAATCTACAATATATATACCCTTGTTTAGTATGATTTAGGTGTGAAATTATGGAGATAGTCCAACTATTGTCCAACAACGAATTTGTGTAATAGCTAGTCGAATATTTGTTGGAGAATTCATAGTGGTCTTGTGATTCTACATAGATTTGGAGATTTTGTTAAACAATTGTATATTGAAGCATGTACTTCATTATTATTTCTTCAATATCTTTATTTTTCTTCTCATAAACATGAGTAGCTAAATGTCTTATGCTAGGGTTGTGGAAACCATGATGGATTAATGAAAGTAGGCAAAATAAAGTATTGATTCTTGAATGGTGAATTGGGTGGATTTTTATTCTCTTCATCTTAATGCTTAATTGCCTATATCTTCAACTTGCCCGACCAAGGAGGTTGAAGTTAGGAAAAAAAATAACAATGGCAGTTTGAGGCTACCAACCTTCATCTAAATTAACTTGAGTTCTAACCGAGGATAGTTAACTCAAGACTTATTGCGAGGGTAAAATATACACACTTAAATTTCGAGAGGATCTAAGTTAAATTCATCTATTTAGGTCGAGAAATATTAGGTGAACTTAATCGTCAGTCTTACACAATATTCACCAGAATAGGTCACTAATAAAAGCCTACTAAGTTATTAAATCAGGGAAAATACAATCCTAGTTTTGTCTTGATAATTTGATACACAAATCAATCATTGTTAGCATTATTTTATTCTTTTTATTTGTAACCCCCCTTCCGAAATATTGACTACAAGTTAGATTAATCATCATTAACATATTATTTCTTCCCTATTCCCTGTGGGATCAACCCCAACCTAAGTTGGATTACTCTATTTGATAGTGACCGCTTTATACTTCAATTGTGAGATATAATTTGGGCGTGATCAAATTTTGGCGCTGTTGTTGGGGAATACGGTATTGATATAGTTATTTGGTGTTTAAATTCTTCTTGTAGTCTTTATCTCCTACTTGTATAACTTTATTTTTTTAATGTTTCTTTTGTTTTAGTTAGCTTTTATTTTTACTATGGCATCATGGAAGGAAAAGGGGTTTGGCAGTGGTAACCCATATCTTGATGATTTATGTCCGTATTATGGAGGACCCTATTTTTGATAAGACTGTAAATTGTCCCCAAAAGAGAGATAGGTACACTTTCTCACTTCTATGATGGATATAATTGTACTTTATATGGTGGTCAAGGTGGATATTAGGGTGATTTTTATTTCACTTCTCGAAATAGTTGCTATAACAAAATGCTAGTTGTGCTTTTGAGTTTGATAGGAACAATGACATGGCATGCGAAGAACAAAGCAATGAATATGAACGTATGGAAGCCATACTTCATGCTTTTTTGGAGCGGGAGTCTAACTTGGAGAAGGATGTTAACTCTTCAATGCCCATGGAATTGTCTACTCCTCAAGAAGAAATGGCTAAAGAAGAGATTTCAAGCTCAATGGATGAGCCAAAATATCTTTATGACCACAATGAAAATTGTGGAATTGAAGAATAAATCTCTAGCTCTCAAAAAGAAGAAATTGAGGAGATATTGAGAAGCATAATGGGGAAGAGTGAACAATGTGGCCAAGTCCTGACTAATTGGTGGGAAAAAGTGGAACATGATGATGAGCAAGTTATCCAAAAAATGAATTTTTCCATGGAGGATTTTTTCAAGAATTACAAATTTCCCATTAAAAAGAAAATCTTGAGCAAGTGGAGATTGTAAGTGATGATTTCCAACCAACCAACCCAACAATAATGCAAGATGCCGAAATTGAAAAAGTGACACTGGAGTTGCAGAGAAAAGTCCATCAAATCAATTTTGATGACTCTAGTGCATTTGAGAGGGAGGATGTCAAGAAGAAAACATGCTTAAAAATGGAGCGACTTAGACCTCACTACAATCATTTTTCAATATTGTACTTGGTTGACGATATGAAGATTGAGGCAATTGAATCGATGGACAATTTTAGATGGGAAGATCAAAGTTGATTCATTCTAAAGTTTTTCATGCCAATAGGGCAAAAATTGTTATACCCCGAAAGCCCTAAAATGAGACCCGGGAGTTGAAACGGAGAAAATAAGATTTTCTACACCAGGTAACAGAATGAGTCATCATGTGACCCATCAGGTTGACCAAGAGTCGTTAAGTGACTCATGGTGACGAGTTTTGGCTTTCTTGGAAAAATTCAAAGTGGAGTGACCACGAATCATGGTCAACCCACGAGTCGTTGGGTCACCCGTGGTCAAGGGTAGTTGAACGATGAAGGGTGAACTAGCAGTGCACCCCATGACTAGACACCACAAATCGTGGTCAGATTCCACGATTCGTTAGGTATGTCGAGGTTAGTAGTGGGTTAAAGACTTTAGGATTTGGGTAGTGGAGGTAACGAAAGGTGACCACGAGTCATGGTCACCAATGATGATCCGTTAGGTCCCTCATTGGGACCCTTTGAGGAAAAGTGGCAGTGCACTTAACAACAACAAACGATGACTCGTGCCTGTGGCAAGGACTCGTCCAGTCCCTCGTTGGGACTGGCAGTCAGTTTTTCTCTACGATTTTAGTAAGGGATTTTCTGTAATTTCTATGATCCTATGGCCTAAAATACATCGATTTAAGAAATAATAATGAGTTTTAAGAGGGGTAAGTTTATTCTAGGCTATTCCTATTCATGCATGCAAAGTTAGAAGCCAACAGAAGTGATCAAGCTTAATTCCTTCAAGTTTTTGATTAATTTTTCATTGGGAAATCAAAGGAGTTGTAGAATCTGATTCTCTCAGGTATGTAAGGTTATGAATGGATGAAATTTTTCACACCCATGCCCAATACTTCTCTAATTCCAGAAAATCTATATGCTGATCCTATGGAATTTTAACTCAATGCATGAATTTCCTAAGTTTCTACATGCGTATGATCTAAGTATGTTTCTATTATTGAATTATGATTCATGGGAAAGTTTTACAATGTTTTTAATTATAAATCATGCTTTCAAGTTTTATAAATTATAATGCCCATCCATGAGAATTTCATGAATGTTGAGATTTATGGTGTATGTTCAAGTATGATGAGATATTATGATGACGAACATGTTTTCAAGTTACCCATGTCTATACTCATGTTTTAAAGTGAATCAAGTATTTTCAAGAATGTTTAAGTATTGGGAAAGATCATATATTCAAGTATGATTTATTAATTTCAAGTTAATTAGCTTACCACATGGTTTTGGAGTCAAGACTCCCAATTATGTTCAGCTTGTGGTATGATTTAAGCCAAGGCTCCTCATGTATGATTTTAGATTTTATATGTACATAATTATTCAGCTTCATCACTAGACGATGGTCAGCTTTGTTGAAAATTGATAGAGAGAATATGCATATTTTTAGGAGTAGTGTCTAGCACCGAGTAGGCTAAGGGTCAGTCAACCCTATGCCTCAGAACTACACGCCAACATAGGTATGATCAGATTATTTGGGACCTACTTTTTGAGCTTTCTCCTGCCCGAAGGGGCCTTCAGCTTGATATCGACATTATGGTAGCGTCGTTAGCCCTAGCAAGGCTTTAGATGGCTCTGCCCACTTGAGTGTGATAGTCGTGACCACGTAAGATTTATCATGGTATGTCGGTTATATGACGAGTCTCCCATTGTTCCTCATGATTTCAGTTACACATGTTTATCATTCATGATGTCTATATNATATATATATATATGTTCTAAAGCAGGTGTGACCCAATGTATAGTTTTTCCTTATGATTATCATATTTCAGCTTTGGGTCATTCAATTTTGTTATGATGTTCAGTTATGTTCAGATCATGATTTTGGAAAATAACATGCAAGCTCTACTCTCATATTCTTATCTTGATTATGTTTTATATTATGAATGTTTTAAATGATTTTACTTAATTAAGCGGTTTTACTTACCTTGCATACTCGATACATTTCACGTACTGACCGCATACTCTATGTTGTTATCATTTTATGATACAGGCTCCGATCTTCAGACTCAGCCCCATCTTTAGCCAGTTCCCAGAGTTAGCATTCAGCTTCAGTGGTGATTCCTCATCTACCGAGGACCATTCATTATCAGTTATCTTTGCATTTTCAGTTTTAGACTTGTCGGGTTAGTTGGGGTATTTTCCCATCAACCCATCAAATATGTTAGAGGCTTTTAGATTGTGTGTAGTAATCAGCTTGTCATGTATTATGTAAATTCCAGATCCGATGTTATGTTATGATTATACTTCCGCTATGTTTATTATTTTAAGTCTTCCACTTTTATTGATTGAGTTAGATGTATGGTCATGTCATGGATCGACTTGGAGTCTCTCGGGGCTCCTTATCCTGTGTCTCGATCTAGGCCTATGTTCGAGTCGTGAAAAACTTGGTATCAGAGCCAAAGGCTTAAAGTGTCCTAGGGTATCTGGAAGCCACGTTAAGTAGAGTCTTTTTCATAGGTGTGGAGCGCACCACGCTTATGACGAAGAGGCTACAAGATGTTTAATGTTCCCTTCTTTCATGATCTATGTCATGCGGTGAAATGTCTCTCTACCCTTCTAACTTGTGCTATTCGCAATTGTAGAATCATGCCTCCCCGCATAGTCAATGACAGAAGAAATGGAAATGGAAATAGCCACGAAGATGGCAATGGAGACAGGCACCAACAAGCCCCACCAACCCATGAGCACCATGCACCAAAGTTGGTTTCCCACGCTAAATTCAGGGCAACCATTAAGATGCTAGCGTAGTCCTTGACCGCCTAGGTTAACCAGCAGGAGGTAGCACATGTCCCGCAGAATGAGAATGCAGTGGCAGCATGAGTCAAACATTTCCTAAGATGAACCCACCAGAGTTTCTTGGGTTAATGGTGGATGAGGATCCACATGAGTTTATTGACGAGATTCTGAAGATCACCCAGGTCATGGGAGTGAATGGAGAAGAATGTGCTGATTTGGCCTCATATCAGTTGAAGGGGATCACACACATTTGTTTTAGACAGTGGAAGGATAGTAGGGCAGCCAGAGCAGGCCCTATCAGTTGGGATGAGTTTCACGACGCTTTTCTAGATCGGTTCTTCCCTCGCGAGACGAGGGAGCTGAAGGCGGCCGAGTTCATGAATGTAAAAAAGGAAAGATGACAGTGCATGAATATTCCCTAGAGTTCACTCATCTGTCAAAGTACGCCCTAGAGTTACTAGTTGATCAGAGGGCTCGAGTGAGCAGGTTTGTTTATGGGGTGGCAGACTATCTAGACAAGGATTGCAGAACCACCATGCTCCATCAAGATATGGATTTTCCTCAATAGTCTTGTACGCCCAGCAGATGGAGGTGGTGCATCTGAAGGAGAGAGAGGCCAAGAGGGCCATGATAGACAGCTATAGGTTCTCTCAGTCAAGACCAAGTGGTGGGCATCAACAAAAGTCCCACTAGAGATCTTTAGCCCCAACATCTTCAGTTATCAGTGTGCCATCCCGACCTAGGCACGATGAGACGGGATGAGCATCAGGATCTAGGGGTTAGAGCAGCAGGCCCACGGATTCCAGTATCCCAGTTTGTGACAGGTGTGGTCGGAGGCACACGAGTCTGTGTTTGGTGGGTACAGGTGCTTGCTTCGGGTGCGGGAGCCTAGATATGTGCTCAGAGATTGCCCAGCAACTAGACAGGGCCATGATAGGGTCCGAGGCCCAGCTTCCAGTCCTGCAACTCCACCAGCCCGCCCATATCAGTAGGGCGAATCTACTAGCACAGGCGGCGGTCAGCGCCAGAACAGATTCTATGCCTTAGCATCCCGCCAGGAGCAGGAAGTCTCCCCAGATGTAGTCACTAGTATGTTGCAAGTTTTTTACCTTGATGTATATGCTTTGTTAGATCTAGGGGATACCTTGTCTTTTGTGATGCCCTATGTGGCTAGTAGTTTTGGAGTCAGTCCCGAAATATTTTCATAACCCTTCTCAGTCTCTACTCCAGTAGATGATTCAATTGTACCTAGATGGGTGTATAGAAGTAGTCCGGTCACATTCCTTTAGAAAGTCACCTTAGAAGATTTAGTAGAGTTAGCCATGACCGATTTTTATGTTATCCTCAACATGGATTGGCTATTTGCATGTTATGCCTTAGTTAATTGTAGAACCCCGGTAGTAGAGTTCATATTTCTAGGTGAGCCAGTCATAGAATGAAAGGGTAGTTCAGATGTGCCTGTAGGTCGTTTCGCTTCCTATCTTAACGAAAGATGATCTCTAAGGGCTACGTGTACCATTTAGTGAGGGTTAAGGATGCCACGTTTGAGACCCCGACTATCCAGTCAATCCCACTAGTATGTGAGTATCTAGAAGTCTTCCCAGATGATCTATAGGGAATCCCTCCCAAGCAGGAGAGTGATTTTCGTATTGACCTTCTTCCCAATATGCAGCCTATATCTATTCCTCCTTAGAGAATGGCTCCAGCCGAGCTAAAGGAGTTGATGGATCAGTTGAAAGATCTTTTAGATAAGGGCTTCATCAGACCGAGCGAATTCCCATGGGGTGCACCAGTTCTCTTTATCCAAAAGAAGAATGGTTCTTTTCGTATGTGTATTGATTATCGACTATTGAAAAAGGTCACCATCAAGAATAGGTCTAATATCCCGGAAGGGCCTAAGAATATACCCAGGAGTTGAAGTTGGAAACTGCAGAAGAACCTAGAATTTTGCACCAGGATGACTCAAGGTACGAATTGTGGTGAGGACCAACGACTCGTAACTTGAGTCGTGATGAATTTCGGGAGCCTGAGATCATATCACGGGTGGTCCTACGAATCATGACGCGTAGATATGACTCGTGGTTAGGATTCATGGTGAAATTCTAAGTGGTGCCAGAGTGAGTCATCATGGGTCATGGTACGACTCGTAGGATGTAGCAACGAGTCGTAATGAGGAGTCGTGGGTAAGTCATATTTTGGTATGGGTGGATGGTACCACGACTGATAGTACGACTCGTAGGATGGTACTACGAGTTGTAGTATGTGAGTCGTGGCCAGATTCAGAAGATTGAAAAGTGGTGAGGTGACCACGAGAGGTGACCACGAGTCGTGACTTCGTGGTACGAGTTGTGGTCGGAGCCAGAACTATTTTTCAAGGAAATTTCATTAAGGGAAAATTCGACTTTTCTATGTTTCTGGACCCTAAACCAAATCGTTTTATCTTTAATTTCAGATGTTTTAGTGGGGATAATAGGTCTTTCCCTCATTCCCCACTCAGACTTCCAAGAAAAAGTCTGCAGAGTTCCTCTTAGAGAAGTTCAAGGGCATCAGCTAGGGCCAAAGTTCTTCTTCAATTTCCAAGCAATTTTCTCTTAAATTTTCGTCAGGTATGTGGTAATTCAACAAGGGAATTGTCCTTCCCTTGTGTCCCTAAAAATCTTTCCGTAATTTCTCCTTCAGTTTAGCCCTGAGATTTTCGATTGTATAGAGATTTTCATGTTAATTCTCGTTAATCCCGATTGGGTTATTATTAATGATTATTACTCGTACGATTTTCATCAATTCGTAAGTAAATTGTTGTTATAATTGTCAAAATGATTTATAGCCCTAAATTTTCGAGAAAAGGTTATTGTGTATTAAATTTTGTCTCTTTTTGCAAAGTATGTTTTGGGACGAATATCCTAGAAATTATTATTATCTATATATAAATGAGCCATTATTCCATTGAGGAGAATGATTTTACCCGTATTGGATAAAACCCCTTTACATTCTTGAAATTTCGTTTTACTATGAAATTCCCCGTGTTATCGAAATGAGTCGAAATCTCTATTAGCTTCTCAGTAGCTCAGTTTAGTAAAAATGTAAGATTCCTTCAAAACTATTAAGAAATTGTCAACCGCTCAGTTTGACTATAGTCTTTTCCCGAGGTGTCAGTGGTGCCTATCATTTATCAGACTCTGACTCAGATTACAGTTATTTGGTCAATTAGGTGGTCATGACCTTCTAGTTATAGCTCTGACTAGCCCCCGGACCCCAGTTCATTTATCAGTTGTTCTCTAGACGGTTACGACATTTTCAGATGAACATCTTTGACCATTCTTAAAACTCAGTTTCCAAATCTAGTCCTAGAAGACGCTCAGCGAACTCTCTGACAGTATCCCTAGGTCAGTATAGTCTTGGACCCCAGTACCGAGCTATCCGCTTGTTAACAGTAGTATTAATAGGATTATCCAGTGGGAGTAGGACTTAGTATCGAAAGGGCCGGGGTTCCAGTGCACCTAGGTTCCAGAACTACGTTGCCATCATAGGTTATATATTTACTTGGCCTCGTGGTCCCTTTGATAGTGATTCTCACAGTACATGCCTTTATACTCTGGCAAGGTATATTGGGTCCTAACGGTGAGGTGTATACATCGGACTACACGTCTAGCTCACGTGGTTTTATGTCGATTATAGCCTCTCCCACTAGTCGGTTCAGTTTACTCTCAGATTCTTCAGTCCAGACCAATTCAGTGCAGTATTTCAGACTCAGTATCTCAGACTTAGGGCATGTTTATGACCATTAACCAAGGTCACTTTTGACCATATTAGTTTTATACCAGTTGTGTCAGTTTTCAGAATTTTAGTTGGTCATTTCATGTCGTATCAATTCAGTACCAGTTTTATCATGTTATTCATGTTTCTATCACTTACTCAATACATTCAAAGTACTGACGCATACTTTTATATTGTATCGTTTCATGATACAGCTGCAGGTTCTCAGGCTCAGCACAGATAGCTGTCACAGTTCAGAGTATTCCGCCTCAGCATTCGATGTGTGAGTCCTCATCATCCGAGGGCGTAATTTCATTCTTCATTTTCTTATTAGTTTGTTTAGACTTAGAGTTATCTAGGGGTTTGTCCCAGTAACTACTCAGCTAGATGGTTTCAGACATGACTTTTAGTTTATTCGGTGTTATTTAAATATTTGGACATTTTACTTTGAAACCTGTCTTTCATAAATATTTTTATGCTATTATTTTAAGTTCCGTTGTGCATGTATTCTCTGAATGCTAGTGAATGATAGTCCAAGGATTGACTTGGGGTCACTTGTGGCCTCAAGTACCGTGTTACGTCCAGGGTGTAGACTCGCGGCATGACAAACTTGGTATTAGAGCCAGGTTGAAAGTGTCCTTGGAATGTCTGAAAGCCGCATCGATTAGAGTCCTTTTCATGGGTGTTAAGCGCTCCACACTTATGATGAGGAGGCTATGAGATGTTATTTGGAAAAATCCCCTTTTGTTCATATTCTTTATCATGCGTTAAAGTTCAATTCTAGAAATGTCCTTCTAAATTGTGCTCTATTTCATTTCAGTGAACAATGCCTCCTCAGCGTGGAAATAGACGCAGGGCCGGAAACGCCAACAGGCCCGCCCCACCAGCTCCAGCAGCTCCTAAATACGATTTAGTATCTATCATGGAATTCAGGGCGGCCATTAAATTTCTTGCCCAGATCATCACCAACCAAGTAAACTAGCAGGTGGTTCCAGTAGCCATAAATGGGTCTACAGCTGCTGCTCGGGTGTGATATTTTACCCGGATGAATCCTCCGGATTTCCACAGAATGAAGGTGGGAGAGGACCCACAAGATTTTTTTGATGAAGTCAGGAAGATTACTTGTACATGGGTGTCATCTCCTCCGAGAGTGTTGACCTGGCTGCCTACCAGCTTAAAGGGGTAGCTCAGGTTTGGTATGAGTAGTGGAAGGAGGGGTGACCAGCGGGAGCAGGACCGGTGGAGTGGGAGGAGTTCCACACAACTTTTCTGGATAGATTTTTCCCTCGAGAGCTGAGGGAGGCGAAGATGGCAGAATTTATGAACGTGCGACAGGGCAACAAAACAGTGAAGGAGTATGCTCTGGATTTACTAGGTTGTCAAAGTATGCTCCAGAGATAGTAGTTGAGCCAAGGGCTTGCATGATGAAGTTCATCAACGGAGTATCTAATCTGGTCCTCAAAGAGTGCAGGACCACAATGCTAATCAAGGACATAGATCTTTCCATCCTAATTATTTACACTCAACAGATTGAGGCCGAGAAGCTGAAAGATATGGAACGAAAGAATAAGTAGGCAAGAACCGGCCATTCAGACTTTGGCCTCTAGAGATCTAGTGATGGTAGCCGCCCACAGCAGCAACAACAACAGCAGTAGCACAGGTCCCCAACACCTACCTTAGCCAGCGCCCCAACCTTTTGGTCCCGCCAGGATCGGAGGGCTGGGTCATCTGGCACTCAGTCTCAGGCCCACAGTTTAGGGAACAAGTATCCAATGTACCCCAAGTGTGGCAAAAAATCATCCTGTAGAGTGTCTACAGGGTAGAGAAGGCTGCTTTGGTTGTGGACAGCTCAGGCATTGAATTAAAGAATGTCCATTAGCATGGAAAGGGAGATCACCATCCACTACCTCAGCAGCTCAAGTAGGCCGACCAGCTCAACGGGATAACTCATCAGGTACAGATGGCAGTTAGCGCCAAATTTGGCATCAAGTACAGATGGAGGTTAGCGTCAGAGTTGGCATCAGGTACAGATGGCGGTTAGCGCCAGAATCATTTTTATGCTCTCTCTTCTCGTCAGGATCTGGAAAGCTCACCTGACGTGGTTACTGGTATGTTACGTCTCTTCCACCTAGACGTATATGCCCTCTTAGATCCAGGAGATACTCTTTTGTTCGTGACTCCATACATAGCAGTTCAGTTCAACAGCAGTCTAGAGGTCCTATCAGGACCCTTCTCAGTCTCCATCCCCAGTTGGCGAGTCAGTTAGTGCCAGTCGGGTGTTTAGAAACTGCCTAGTCTCAGTATTGAATAAAGTCATTCCAGTTAATCTGGTAGAGCTATACATGGTCAACTTCGACCTTATTATCGGTATGGATTGGTTGCACTCCTGCTATGCCTCAGTTGACTGCAGAACTAGAGTTGTCAAGTTCTAGTTTCCAAATGAGCCTGTATTAGAATGGTTGGGAAGCATCTCAGCGCCTAAGGGTAGGTTTATTTCCTACCTTAAGGCTAAGAAACTCATTTCCAAATGATGCCTTTACCACCTGGTTCAGGTCAAGGATTCCAACTCTGATACCCCAACTGTTCAGTCAGTTCCAGTTGTCAGCGAGTTCCCAGATGTGTTTCCTGAGGATCTTCCTGGAGTTCCCCCAGAATGGGAAATAGACTTTGGAATAGATCTCTTCCTAGACACTTGATCTTGGGCAGAATTATATGCCCAAGTGATACTCAAATGCTTCATTTCGTCTTGTTTATCCATCGTTATTCGTACATTCTCATGTGATTTGTAGTTAA
>JACEIK010001012.1:155834-166605 GCA_018107945.1 Datura stramonium | reverse complement strand
TTCACCTCTTGCTGAGGTTAAGAATAATTGTAGAGGAATGTAATTACTAATTATTTCAGTTTTCATCTTCTCTACAATGGTTGTTCTATCAATTCTTGTGCTTTACTACGTTAATATTTGGCAATTGTTAATGTATATCCTAGAAGTCCAATTTTGATTCTGAAAGGGAAATTAATTAGATAGATGTGAATTGGTGGAATATGATCTTTTCTTAGTTGAATAAATTGAGAGAAGATTTACGTTCAGAATAGAAATATATCTGTAATGTCATATTAGTCGTTTACGGAATTTTTCATGTATGGCTAGAGCATGGGGATTTTGCATCACAGAAATGTGTAATGTAAGTCTCATGATTCTTTAATTAGAGAGGAGTCGAAAGATCCAATCCATAGGTTATTAATTCTTGACTAACAATCGTAGAGAAGATTGGCTGATTCTAATTAATCAATTACATCCCTGCATGTTTGCCTTAACCTCAGCTTGTTCATTGCTATTGTTCAGACTTTAATTTACAATTTTTACTTAGGTTCTTATTAACTATTAATATTGACTCATAAAACATTATCCGTTTGGTTGTCTACCTTCATAGCGATATCGTTCACTAACAATTAGGATTATTACCACCGTAATTCAGTCCCTGTGGGATCGATACTTGGCTTGAAACAAAGCCACTTTACTACTTGTACGACCACGTGCACTTGTGTGTAGTTTGGTCCGAACAGTAGGCACACTTAGTAGACTCTTCATGGAGAGTGTGTCCCATGTAGATGAGGGAAAGAAGGAGTTGGTGAAGGATGTGCATCGACTTGAATGGTTGGGAGTTCATTTGGTTGACTTGACTAGTGGTGGTGTTATAGTTCAGCACTAGTCAGAATCATCCTTGGTGGTTGATATGAAAGCTAGACAAGACGAGGACCCTATTTTGGTAAAGTTAAAGGAGACCGTTCAAAATCAGAAGGTAGATGTCTTCTCCAAAAGGGGGAGATGGTGTGCTTCGATATTATGGTCGCTTGTGCGTCCCGGAAGTTAATGATTTAAGAAGTTGGATGTTGCATGAGGCTTATGATTTCAGATATTCGATACATCCATGTTCCACAAAGATGTACTGTGACCTACGGGAAATCTATTGGTGGAATGGTATGAAGAAGAACATCGCAGAATTTGTAGCTAAATGTCCGAATTGTCAGCAAGTGAAGGTTGAGCTTCAGAGGCTGGGAGGTGTGGATCAGGACATCAGTATCCCTACTTGGAAGTGGAAGGATATCAATATGGACTTCATCACAGGGTTGCCTCGCACTCGTCGACAATATGACTCCATTTGGGTGGTCGTGGAAAGGTTGACCAAATTCGCTCATTTTCTACCGATCAAAACCACTGATTCAGCAGAGGATTATGCCAAACTATACATCTGAGAGCTATTTCGGTTTCATGGACTGCCCTTGTCCATCATGTCAGACATAGGTACTCAGTTTACCTCTCAATTCTGGAGATTGTTTCAAAAAGGACTTGGTACTCAGGTCAAGCTCAATACAACATTTCACCCGCAAATGGATGGTCAGGTGTAACGGATAATTCAGACTCTCGAGGACATGTTGAGAGCATGTGTGATTGACTTCAAGGGTAGTTGGGATGACCATTTGCCTCTTATTGAGTTTTCAAATAATAACAACTATCATTCCAACATTCAGATGGCTCCGTTTGAGGCTCTCTATGGGCGGAGGTGTAGATCACCTATTGGTTGGTTTGAAGTCAGTGAAGCTATGATGATAGGACCAGATTCAGTCCATGAGGCCATGGAGAAAGTTCAGCTCATATAGGATAGGTTAAAAATGGCTCACAGCCGCCAAAAATCCTATGCGGATGTGTGAAGGAGAGAACTTGAGTTCGAAGTCGATGACTAGGTGTTTCTAAAGGTGTCTCCCATGAATGGAGTGACGAGGTTTGGAAAGAAAGGGAAGCTCAACCCCCATTATGTTGGCCCCTATCGGATTGTAAAATGGGTTGGCAAGGTGGCATATGAATTAGAGCTACCCTCAAAATTATCTTCTATTCATCCTACTTTTCATGTATCGCTCTTAAGAAGTGTTTGGGTGATCCAGCTCTAGTTGTCCCAGTGGACAATGTCGGTGTGAGAGACAACCTTAGTTATGAGGAGGTTCCGGTGGAAATACTAGATTGTCAGGTTCGAAGGCTAAGAAATAAGGAAGTAGCTTCAATTAAAGTTTTATGAAGGAATCAACATGTTGAGGAAGATATGTGGGAAGCCGAAGAAAATATGATGGCTAGATATCCACATATATTCCCTACAGGCTCAGTTCCAGCTTGAGGTATTAGTTTTTTTCCCTAAAACTCTATTCAGTTTCATGTTCAGTTCATGTTCCCCAGTTTCTTTCATGTATATGGATGTATGTGTTATTCATGAATTGAGTTCAATCATGTAGTTTAAATTGGAGATAGTCATTCTGTCAATTTTCAGCTTATATGATCAGTATTTGAGTATGATGATTGTGTTTCTCTGCTTTTCTGTATGATTTTCAACATTCGAGGATGAATGTTCTCAAGGGGGAGATATTGTTATACCCCAGAATCCCTAAGATCAAATCCGAGAGTTGAAAACGGAGAAAATAGGATTTTCTATACCAGGTCACAAAACGAGTCATCATGTGACCCATTAGGTTGAACGCAAGTCATTAAGTGACTCGTGGTGAGGAGTGTTGACTTTCCTGGAAAAATTCAAAGTGGAGTGACCACGGGTGTGACCATGAGTCATGGTCAACCCTACAAGTTGTTAGGTCACCCATGGTTAAGGGCAGCTGAAGGAGAAAGGGTGAACTGGCAGTGTACCCCATGACTGGACACCATGAGTCGTGGTCAGATTCCACGACTCGTTAGGTGTGTCGTGGTCAGCAGTGGGTTAAAGACTTGAGGATTTGGGCAGTGGAGGTAACAAAAGGTGACCACGAGTCGTGATCACCAATGATGATCCTTTAGGTCCCTCGTGGGGACCCTTTGAGAAAAAGTGGCAATGCACTTAACGACAACAGATGACGACTCGTGCCGAGGCAATGACTCATCCAGTCCCTCGTTGGGACTGGCAGTATGTTTTTCTCTGCGAATCTAGTAAGGGCTTTTCCATAATTTCTATGATCCTAAGGCCTAAACTACGTCGTTTTAAGCTATGAATAATGAGTTTTATGAGGGGTAAGTTCATTCTAGGCTATTCCTATTCATGCATGCAAAATTAGAAGCTAAGAGAAGTGATCAAGCTTAATTCCTTCAAGTTTTTCATCAATTTTTCATTGGGCAATCAAGGGAGTTTTAGAATATGATTCTCTCAGGTATGTAAGGTTATGAATGGGTGAATTTGTGGACACCCATTCTCAATCCCTCTCTAATTCATGAAAATCTATATGTTGATCCTATGGGGTTTTAACCAAATGCATGAATTTCCTAAGTTTCTACATGGATATGATTTAAGTATATTTCTATTATTTAATTATGATTCATGGGCAAGCTTTACAATGTTTCAATTATAAATCATGCTTTCAAGTTTTATAAATTATAATGTCCATCCATGAGAATTTCATGAAAGTTAATATTTATGGTGTATGTTCAAGTATGATGAGATATTATGATGAAGAGCATGTTTTCAAGTTACCCATGTCTATAATCATGTTTTCAAGTGAATAAAGTATTTTCAAGCATGTTTAAGTATTGGGAAAGTCCATATGTTCAAGTATGACTTATGAATTTCCGGTTAATTAGTTTACCAAATGGTTTTGGAATCAAGACTCCCAATTATATTTAGCTTGTGGTATGGTTTGAGCCAAGGCTCCTCATGTATGATTTCAGATTTTATATGTACATGATTATTCAGCTTCGTCACTAGACGATGGTCAGCTTCGTTGAAAAGTGATGGAGAGCATATGCATGTTTTTGGGAGTAGTGTCTAGCACCGAGTAGGCTAATGGTCAGTCAACCCTATGCCTCAGAACTACGTGCCAACGTAGGTATGATTAGATTATTTGGGACCCCCTTTGTGAGATTTCCCCTTCCCCAAGGGGCCTTTAGCTTGATATCGACATCATTGTAGCATCTTTAGCCATGGCAAGGCTTTGGACGGCTCTTCCCACTTGAATGTGATAGTCGGGACCACATAAGCTCTATCATGGTAATGTCTCTTATATGACGAGTCTCTCATTGTTCCTCATGATTTCGGTTATGCATGTTTATCATTCATAATGTGTATATATATTTATTTATGTTCTAAAGTAGGTTTGACCCAATGTATAATTTTACTTATGATTATCAGATTTCAGCTTTGGGTCATTCAATTTAGTTATGATGTTCAGTTATGTTTAGATCATGATTTCAGGAAATAGCATGCAATCCCTACATTCAGATTCTTATCTTGATTATGTTTTATATTATGCATGTTTTAAATGATTTTACTTAATTAAGCGATTTTACTTACCTTGCATACTCGGTATATTCCACGTACTGACCACATACTCTATGTTGTATTATTTTATGATACAGGCTCCGATCTTCAAACTCAACCCCGTCATTAGCCAGTTCCCAAAGTTAGCATTCAGCTTTAGTGGTGAGTCCTCATCTCCCGAGGACCATTCATTATCGTTATCTTTGCATTTTCTGTTTTCAGACTTGATGATGTCATGCCACGATATTAAATCAAGCATGACTTGAGAGGAAAACTAAGATAACTTAGGTTTTTATTTTTGTTTGCTCAATTGTGCAGAAAACAAGTCACAAGTACATAACAAATCTGTAGAAATCGAGAAAAGGCTTGAAGGTCGCACTGTAATACCCTAAAATTCTTTAAGATCATACTTGAAGGTTAAGCAGAGAAGGTAGGAGGAATCTTCTCAAGCCACAGAACGACTTGTCAGGTCACCCAATGAATCATGAAGTGACTCGTGATGAGAAGTCAGGTTAGTAAACAGTCGTGGTCAGGGGGTCACCACAGATGGTACAACAAGTCGTGGTGTCACTTCACGACTCGTCAAGTGGGTCATTGGCAGGATGGCTAAGATTGGAGATTGGGGTTCCAGTGAAGGTAATGAGTGAGGGCCACGAGTCATCACTCCTCCTAACAAGTCATCTAGTAAGGTAACGATTCATCCAGTCCCTCGTTGGGACTGGCAGTGTTAGTTTTCTTGTGAAATTAGTAAAGGTGTTTTTGTAATTCCTAAGCTCCTAAGCCTTAACGTATGTCATTTTAAGCTTTCTAATAAGGGTTTTAAGAGGGGTTAAGCCTATTCTAACCATTCCTATCCCATGCATGCAATCCTAGAGCCCTCCATTGAAGATCAAGCCTAGAATTTCCCAAATTCACTTCAAATTCCTTTGGGCTTTCTAGGGCAAGTGTAGATTTAATTCTTCTAGGTATGTGAGGCCATGAATGAGGACTTCTTCCACCCTCATGCTCATTTTATCCTTAATTTCATGAAGCAAATCTCAATTCAAATCATGATTTAAAAGTGATTTGTCACTGCTCAAATAGACAGGTCGTGCGGGCACCTACATCGACTTTACTCGATAGGAGAACTCTTACAACACTTCTATTAATTATACAAGAAAATAATTTCTAAAATTTCCATTATTTAACTGCTAAAAATCCACAACAAAACAATATTACAAGATTTCTCTAACATGACTCTCCCAAGATCTAGCCTAGATAGGTACAAGAGCTCTTTTTGAGTACTTGACAAATAAAATGACCCAGCTTCGTTCCGAAAGAAGAACACTAAAGCTGGTGCTGAGTACTCCACGCCAATCAAGGAACTTCAACCTGACATATCCTAAACCCAAAAGGAAAAGGTGTAGTAAGATAGTATCAGTACACCACACGTATTGGTAGGCATCATCGGCCAACTAGGGTTAGTTAACACAACAACATAAAAATCAATATACAATCAATGTTACTAAATTCAAAAATTACTTCACTTATGCAACATCCCACTAAGTTTAATCACTATAGTATTGTTTCTTATGACTCATCAAGGTTTATGCAATTAACCTACGCTTCTAGTCATTAATTAGCCTATCAGTATGCCTCTCTCTATTTTCGCTGCAGTGAAGGCTCAGGCTGCTACAACGATCCTGCTGTAGAGGCGATGTATCTGCTGCAGCGCTACCCGTCTAGCCAATAATCAATTTTCCTCTAGTCCAGTTCTATTTTATTTCGCCATATAAACTTATAGTTCAACTTCCCTTCTTACCATTTAACTAAGATTGACCAAGTCTATTTCTACCATTTATTAATCTATTTAGTTATCTATAGGATTTTCCAGCTCTCCTTAGTGTAGTACATAAAATAATAACGTCTACTTGCTATCTCACGGTACTGTACTATCTTTTGTTCAAATCTATCATGCTATCATCCATAGCCTACAAAATCAATTTAAAACAAGACAATTATACGCAATTACTGATTAACTATCTCAAGTACACACAAAAGTCATCAAAACAATATGAGCAAATCAATTTCCCTAACATAAAGTACATGCACATATCTAACCTCATACCACAAAATGTCGTAAGATACCATACACAAACTGGATAGCCATATACAGTATTCCTCACCTCAAACCCGATTCATATTGAGATATCCTGTATTACACTGGTATATCAACCACCTTTATGTATCTGCATCCGTATGAATATCAACCATACCCACATAATCTTTGTCTCACAATCATACCATCAGTTATATGCCGAGCACACACCTCCGTCATATCATTGTACACACATGCTAGAGGGTCTTATGCTTGCCTTTCTAGTCATGACCTGCAAGGGATTCTAGAAATCTAGGTACTATACATCCAGCCGTATGAAACATTCTTCATATCTATCTGTGTACTCACTCGTACACCCAGCCGCATGGTCCTTTAGCTAAACCTGTCTGTGTACTCACTCATACTACTCTCCTGAAAGCTCACCTCGGGCATGAGCCACTCGTGTGTCCAATCCTTATTTAGAATCTGACTGTATTAACCTGTTCATCTGAGTTCCTCACCTTTGGCCATAGACCGCTCATTTATCATTATATCAATGGCTTTCCTTTTGTGTTAACCAACATCATCTCAGTCGCACATTCATTTGATGCCAATTCACCCCTCAATCTCGGTATGCATAATGTAACACACACGTATCAAATCATCACATAACAATAATTACACATTCACTGTAATAAGTACAATCAAATTAATTAAAAACAACCTCGTGTCTGCAATAGTAAATGCAGTTATTTTAGCACGTCATAAAACTTCTGACTTGGCTTGCTCACTGGTTTGGGCTTCACTACAGCGGCATCACTACCGTTATCGCGGTCTCGCTATAGCGGTACTATTAACAGTACTACGACTAGTCTTTATTTCTGTTTCTTTAGCGTTTCTCTCCTTTATACTCACCAAAATAAAATCAACATCACGTCGAGCTCATTTCAACAACTAACTGACCATAGTGTCACCATTGATTCTAACAACAGTCATCTACCCAGGCAACATGATACTATCCACATCACATTCAAGTTATTATGCAAGGAATTACTATCCTATGTCCCTTACTTTATCACATGCTCAAATATAGTTATAACTTATTAATCTTCTCGTAAACCATATCTCCTACTCAGAGTCGACGTGAATTACACATCCAAGGATTTGATTCAGAAGAAAGAAAAAGTCCATATTTTATACCTAGGAATATTCTATCAGCGACACCCGAAGGTTAATCTCCTCAACAATGTTTTACTCTATGCATATCCTAGAACATGAACCCATTTATTGGTTGAAATATCTCCCCTAGGGTTTTATCTCATTGCGGGCTTTCATCACCCCTCTTCTAATAGGCTTGTTCTTAGATTTTCATTGGTTCCGATTAGTAAATCATAACATAGTTAAAGTATAATCCTACTCATCAAAAGCATATAAATCATGCGCACATATATGTTTAGCTAACCAAAGTCTAACACAAAAGCAAGTAAATCATAGCCTACCTAGGCTCCAAACTATCGTCCCGATCGTCCTCGACTGCAGCTATACCATTCTTTTGATTTCCTCGCGAGAGATCCTAGCTATGGAGATTGAATCTCCAGCCCTTGGATCCTCTTGTTCTCCCCAAAAAGTCTATTTTCAATCTTTAGACGTTTTTTAATAAGTCCTCCTCAAGGACTAGGTTTTCAAATCCTAATCAGAATGGGATTATGGATTTTTGGTCCACTTGATCTGCTGTAGCGGACACCCTTCCCACTGCAGCGGTTTTGTTGTGGAAGAAATCTTCCCGTTGCGGTGGACACTCGCTTAGGTCCGCCCGATCACGACTAATCCCATTCGAATTTTCTCTTAGTGTGTCCTTCATTTCTCAGGGATTTAACATGAGTGTCTAAAAATTTAAATTTGCCCGTTTTTACGTGGTCAGAATGCTATAACAGTTGAGCGGGTCGTTACATCTGATACCAACTAAAAATTCATTCATCCCCGAACGGCGCTATAGTATCGAGGTAGTGTTAAAATGACTACCACAATTTCCTCTTAATTTCGGTTAGCATCAGGACTTGTTGGCTTTTGTATCTCGAACTCTGAACTGATTATTTTTTGAGCCCCTGTACTACGCCTTATTCCTAATTTTTGCCTAGGTTTTAACCCAAACTCAAACATCAATTTACGTCATCATCCTACCTTTGGTGTTACAAATATTTTCCTCTCTACCTAAACGTCCTAGGTATTACTGATTCATCGGATGACTTGGACTGATTTTTTTTCGAAAAAGCGAGGTTTGGCCTCAGAATTTCAACAGTCACTACCTTTTGATAGTCCGTTGCAATGAGTGGATTTCCTGCTACAGCGGTCTCGCCGCAACAGAAACATGGTCTACTGCAGCGGATGAAGGATCATAGAGAAGGGTCACTATTTACGACTTCGNGAGTGGATTTCCTGCTACAGCGGTCTCGCCGCAACAGAAACATGGTCTACTGCAGCGGATGAAGGGGTCAGTTAAAGGCAGAAAAGAGGGTTTTCAAGTTCATTCTTCAACTTCTCAAATTCTATTTGCACAAATTCTCTCGACTTTCCCTAGCATGAATCGACATTTTCTCAAGTAATACTCTACTCTTATGATTCTGGGCTTCATCTGCTTCCTTTTCTTGCAATATTATATCTATTACCATCGTGTTCGAGTAGTTTTTGAAATGGGGAGGGTAGATTTTTTTTTTCTTGTTAGGCTATAATTCTAAAGCATGCTCATAATTTTTACGTTCTCAAAGTATTTCCTTTCATTCTCTACGTGATTTTGGCTAGTTTCATGTAGTTGTGGGCTTGAAAATGGGGAGTTCGAGTAGGGTTATGAGTTGGGTTGTGTTTTTCTCTCCAGGATCTCCCTTCCGCTGCAGCGGTCCAGCTGGGCAGTGCCTCCTTTCAATTGCAGTCTTTGTTTTTCTTCTGTCCCTATCATGCATTGTTCCCTTCTAACCTTCTTTATTTATTTTAGATTTGTTACTATAGCCTCTTCTAGTAACAGTCTCCGCACCAGCGAATACATCTAGTTCGTCAATGATCAATGTCAATTTAAACACAATGAATAGACTACAAAGGACTTGCAGCATGAGAGGGACTTTGTGATGCAGGAGGTGGAGGAGAAGGCTTAGGAGTTCTATTTCCCTCCTCTAGGATATTATTTAGGGCCCATTGGTGGAGGACCCTGGCAAGGAAAATGAGGCCTAGGTGTGGGAGTTTTACGCCAATCTCCCCACCGTAGCTTGGAGCTGGGACGAGCCGGTGGCCTACGTCCAGGGTAGGCAGATCATCCTGACCGTTTCTACTATTAATGATGCTTTAGGTCTGCCTAACCCGCCAAAGTCTAAGCTAAAGGATCGGATGTACTAGGGAATAGCCAATGGTTGGTGGACACTCTAGTGGTGGAGGAGCATAGGGCTACGACAAACTGGGGGATCACTCAGACAGGGATCCAGAGTACTTACTTCACCGTGGAGGCTAGGAGGTGGCTCTATTTGGTGTCCCATAGGATCCTCCCATCATCCAATGTTACAGACATGACTTATCATCGAGCGTTGGTGGTAGCCGTGATTCTAACTAGGTAAGGATCAATGTGGGAGCCTAGATCATTGAGGAGTGGAGTTATTTCCACATGAAGACTATTACTGGCCTGTCATTTCCTTCCCTCGTTACCCAGCTATACAAGTGGGCCAGAGTGTACTATGAGTATTGGGATATGATTGTGGACTATGACAGGCCCTTCATCCCTTGAGGGTGAAGGGGCTCCAGGGAGGGGCAGGAAGAAGAGGAATTCTGCCTCAACTGAGGAAGGGGATGGTGGAGCTAGCACCTCTAGGCCCTTGGGATCATTGGAGCGGATCAAGAATGAGATGGCTGCTATGCAAGATCTCTTAGGAGGGTTACCGAGACCTCCTCCCTCCAGCCGACCTTCCACCAGTAGGACCTCCACTAGAGCAGAAGCTGCAGATACTGGGGAGATACAGGGGCCGATTGCCGTCTTAGCTCAAGCCCACGTCTATCTCGGGGAGGAGCTGGAGAAGGAGAAGAAGAAGAGGCGCTCTGGGGACAAGCTCCTAATTTGGATATGGAAGGGGTTCAAGTCGATCCTCAAGCACGTTACTCCCAGTGCTAGCACCCCTCAGGCGACTACGCGGGACCTCCCAGAGTTCTCCTTTCTCATCGGGTTCGAGGAAGGAGCGGATGGTGATACTATCAGTGGTAGCGATGAGGCCTCTAGC
>JACEIK010001012.1:134755-146903 GCA_018107945.1 Datura stramonium | reverse complement strand
ATTATTATTATTATATTTTCAACTTAAGACGACTTTCAATTAATTTATTGCTAAGATTGAAGATCACGATTCATAATATCGTATTGTCATTCCGATAAAGCAACAAATATTTTTTTTATTTTTAAACTCTCTCATGTTTTGTCTAACATCTTAAGTATATTTAAATAATTGATTTAATTTATAATGTCTATATTTTTCTTTGTTTAGTTTTGTTTGAATTTTTCATTTCTATTTTTATTTATCCTAAGTTTAAGTTGCACATAAAAGTAACAATGTATCATATTTATTATTATCATTTCAAATTTCTAGCGTGTTTATTATTTTCATTTCAAATTTATTTATTCTTTCTTGTCCAAACACTTTAACTTCTTTAATTAATAATGTTCTTTTTATTTAATAAATAAGGTCGTATGTTTAAATTGGCTTATCACTTAGATTTCACATTAACTAGTAAATTAATTTAATTTGCCTTGAGTACTTGTTTGGTGTTGAAATGAGTTTTATATATTTATTTGATAAAATTTAGCCAATATCTTGTCGTTTTTTGCATTAATTAGTAATTGACTTTATTTATATTTGACTTAGTTATTTTTCATAAGAATTTATTCTCTTAATCACATAGCTAAGTTAGTTATAATGAAAGTAAACTTCTTTACTCATCACTAATTCCGCACATAAATAATGAATTCAGAAGGGATCCACATTTTTGGACCTCGAAAGGTGTCTAACCCCTTTCTTTCGAGATAACTTGAACCCTTACCCGACTCTGGTGACTGAGACTAGTTGGACAAATTTTTTTCTTGTAATTAATTCAGTATGGTGCCCTAACGCACCATAATTCGTTAGGTGGTGACTCTTCTTTCCAAATAATCCCAAAAGAGTTGTCAAATGTCGAGTCCCGCTTTTCACGAGAAAATGAGGCGCAACAAGACGAGTCTCCCATTGTTCCTCATGATTTCAATAATTCATATATTATAAGATATTTCATCATGCTTTCAACAGGTTTGATCCAAGGATCAGTTTAGGAGCTTTTACCTATGATTTCAGATATGGCATGCCATATGCATTTACTTTCAGTTTTGGGGTTATTTGATCCAGATATGAGGTTTAGTTTATGTCTATTCATGTTTTCAAATATGAGCATGCAACCTTTACTCTCAGAATCTTATGATGTTATGATTTATGATATGCATGATTTCAGTTTACTTACTCAGCATGTTTTATTTACCTTGCATACTCAGTACATTCCAAGTACTAACTGCATACTCTATGTTGTATTATTTCATGATACAGGTTCAGACGTTCAGACTCAGTCTCACCGTTAGCTAGTCTCTGAGTTTATCCCAGTGCTATTGTTGGTGAGTCCTCATCCTTCGAGGACCTTTAGTTAGTTGAGTTATGTTATTTTCAGTTTCATACTTCTAGTGAGCTAGTTGGGGTGTTGTCCCATCAGCTCATCAGTATGTTAGAGGCTTTTCAGACATAGACTTGTATTTTTAGCTTCAGATTCGGTGGTATGATGTTACCGTTGGTTAGATGTTTTGTTATTCAGGTTTTCGCTATTTCAAAATTTAGTTATCAGCTTTATTTATGATGATCTTTAGTTATCATGTTCATGTCATGGGTTGACTTGGAGCCATTTATGGTTCTAGGTTCCGTGTCTTGATTCGGGGTCTTAGCTTGGGTCATGACAAACTTGGTATCAAAGCTAGATTTTGAAGTGTCCTAGGGTGTCCGAAAGACGCGTTAACTGGAGTCTTTCTCATTGGTGTGAAGAGCGCCACATTTATGAAGAAGAGGCTACGAAATATTTTAGGAAACTTCCCTTCTTTCATGATCCTATCTCGTGCTATGAGTTTAAATTTCTCGATTTCCTATAACTCTAGCTTTACACATTTACAGAATCATGCCTCCATGACGAGTTAACAGAAGAAGAAATAGCAATGGGAATGGAAATGGTTATGAGGATGGCAATGGAGATGGTCACCGGTAAGCCCCATTAGCCCTAGCGAATCCCGTGCCCGAGTAGGTTGCCAATGCGGAGTTTAGGGCAGTCATTAAGATGTTGCACAGGCATTGACCGCTCAGGTCAATCAAAAAGAAGTGGCTCATGTTCCCCAAAATAGGAATGTAGCTGCAGCTAGAGTCTGAGATTTCCTTAGGATGAATCCTCTTAAGTTCCTTGGCTCGAGAATGGAGGACCCACACGAGTTCATAGAGGAGATCCAGAAGATTACCCATGTTATAGGGATGACGGGGGAGGAGTGTACAGACTTAGCCTCCTATCAGTTGAAAGGAGTCGCTCATATATAGTACAAGCAGTGGAAGGATAGCCGAGGAATCGGAGTGGGCCTCATTGGTTGGGATGAGTTTCTCACTGCATTCTTAGATTGATTCTTTCCTCAGGAGATGAGGGAAATTAAGACAGCCGAGTTCGTGAATTTGAGACAGAACGAAATGACCGTCCAGGAGTATGCCCTAGAGTTCACCTGGTTGTCCAAGTATGTGCCGGAGATGGTGGTTGATCAGAGGACTCGAGTGAGCAGATTTGTGAATGGAGTAGTGAATTATTTGGACAAGGATTGCAGGACTACTATGCTTTATCAAGACATTGACTTCTCCCGATTGGTCTTTTATGCCCTGCAGATGGAGGCAATGCAGGATAAGGAGAGGGAGAGAGAGGCCAAGAGGGCCAGGACAGACAGTTTTGGATTTTTCCAGCAGAAGTTTGATGGAAGACATCATCCATAGTCCCACCATCAATCGTCACCCCTAGCACCGTCAACAGTCAGTGTGCCATCCAGGTCTAGGCGCGATTAGAGGGGAAGGACATCAGGCTCTCGAGGTAAGGCGAGTAGGTCAATAGAGCCAAGCATTCCAGTTTGTGGAAAATTTGGCAGGAAGCAACATGGAGAGTGCTTAGCGGGTTTAGGTACGTGTTACGAGTATGGGAAGCCCAGGCATTTGCTCAGAGAATATCCAGCAGCCAGATAGGGCCATGGTAGAGGTCGTGACCCAACTTCCAGTTTAGCAGCTCCACCAGCACGCTTAGCTCAGCAGGGTGCATCCACCAGTGCAGGTGGTGGTCAGCGTCAGAACAAGTTTTATGCCCTATCATCACGTCAGAAATAGGAGGTCTCCCCAGATGTGGTCACTGGTATGTTACGAGTATTCCATCTTGATGTATATTCACTGTTAGATCCAGTAGGCTTTTATCTTTTGTGACTCCTTATTTTTCTATTAGTTTTAAAGTTAGTCCCGAAGTCCTATAGAACCCTTCTCAGTCTCTACTCCAGTCGGTGACTCAGTTATAGCTCAATGGGTATACAAAAATTACCCTGTCACAATCCTTTAGAAAGTCACCTCAGCTGATCTAGTAGAGTTAGACATGACTGATTTTGATGTTATCTTTGGTATGAATTGGTTACATGCATGTTATGCCTCAGTGAATTGCAGAATCCATGCGGTAGAGTTCCAATTTCTGAGTGAGCCAATCCTAGAATGGAAGAGTAGTTCAGTTGCGCTTGTAGGTCGCTTCGTTTCCTGTCTTAAGGCCAAAAAGATGATTTTCAAGGGTTTTGTTTACCATCTAGTTCTGGTTGAGGATGTTATATCCAAGACCCCGACTCTTTAGTCAGTTCCTATAGTGTGTGAGTATCCGGAGGTTTTCCTAGATGATCTACCAGGAGTCCCTCTCGAGCGGGAGATTGACTTTGGTATTGACCTTCTTCCCGATACGCAACCTATATTTAGTCCTCCTTATAGAATGGCTCCAGCTGAGCTAAAGGAGTTGAAAGAGCAGTTGAAGGATCTCATAGATAAGGGCTTCATCAGACCTAGCAAGTCCCTGTGGGGTGCACCAGTTCTCTTTGTTCGAAAGAAGGATGGATATCTTCATATGTGCATTGACTACCGGCAGTTGAACAAGGTTACAATCAAGAACAACTATCGCCTCTCGAGGATTGATGACTTGTTTGACCAACTTCAGGGAGCCAAGTGCTTCTCAAAGATAGACCTCAGGTACGGTTATCACCAAATCAGAGTTAGGGAGAGTGTCTGGAATACAGCCTTCAGGACTCGGTATGGTCACTATGAGTTTGTAGTTATGTCTTTTGGACTAATGAATGCTTCTGCAACTTTTATGGATTTGATGAACAGGGTGTTCAAGCCATACTTGGATATGTTCGTGAGTGTCTTCATAGACAACATCCTCATATACTCACGGAGCGAGGAGGAGCATGTTGCTCATTTGAGGATTGTGTTGACCTAGAAGAAAGTTAAATTTCAGTGGTCGGATGCCTGTGAGAATAGCTTTTAGGAGTTAAAGACTCGACTCACTTTAGCTCCAGTATTGACCCTACCTAAAGGTACAGATGGATTTGTTGTGTATTGTGATGCCTCTAGGGTTGGACTTGGTTGTATGTTAATGTAGCATGGTAAGGTCATTACGTATACCTCTAGACATCTTAAGACTCACGAGAAGAATGATCCGACGCATGACCTAGAATTGGAAGCAGTGATGTTCGCATTGAAGATTTGGAGGCACTACTTGTATGGGATGCATGTAGATGTGTTCACAAATCATAAGAGCCTTCAGTATGTGTTTACTTAGAAGGATCTGAATTTGCATCAACGGAGGTGGTTAGAGCTTCTCAAGGACTATGACATGAGTGTCCTTTATCATCCGGGAAAGGCCAATGTAGTGGCGGATGCTCTTAGCAGGCTATCCATGGAGAGTGTTTCTCATGTGAAGAATGAAAGGAAAGAGTTAGCGAATGATGTCCATAGGCTTGCTCGTTTAGGAATTCACCTTGTTGATTCGATGGATGGTGGTGTCTGAATCTGGATGGTGGTGTCATTATTCAAAATGGTTCAGAATCCTCTTTGGTGACTGAGGTCAAGTCTTGTCAAGATGAGGAACCTATTTTGATAAAGTTGAAGGAAGTGGTTCAGAATCAGAAGGTATAGGTCTTCTCCCAAGGGGGAGATGGTGTACTTCGATATCAGGGTCATTTATGCATTTCAGATGTCAATGATTTGAGAGATTGAATGTTGCATGAGGCTCATGGTTCTAGATATTCTATACATCCAGGTGCCACCAAGATGTACCATGACCTATGAAAAATCTAATTGTGGAATGGTATGAAGAAGTACATAGCAGCGTTTGTGGCTAAATGTCCGAACTGTCAACAAGTGAAAGTTGAGCATCAAATACCTGGAGGTGTGCTACAGGACATCAGTATTCCCACTTGGAAGTGGAAAGAGATCAATATGGATTTCATCATAGGGTTACCTTACACACGTCGATAGTATGACTCTATTTGAGTGATTGTAGATAGGTTGACTAAAGCAGCCTATTTTCTACTGATCAAAACTACCGACTCAATGGAGGATTATGCTAAATTGTACATTTGGGAGTTAGTTTGGTTGCATAGAGTTCCCTTTTCATCATATCAGATAGAGGTACTCAGTTCACCTCACAATTTTGGAAGTCGTTTCAGTTTGGACTTGGTACTCAGGTCAAGCTTAGCACAGCTTTTCACCCATAGATAAATGGTCAGGCGAACTGGACCATTCAGACTCTTGATGATATATTGAGAGAATGTGCGATTGATTTTAAAGGTAGTTGGGATGATCATTTACCTCTTATCGAGTTTTCTTACAACAACAGTTACACTCCAGTATTCAGATGGCTCCGTTTAAGGCTCTTTATAGGAAGAGATGTATATCTCCTATTGGTTGGTTTGATGTAGGTGAAGCTACGTTAATAGGGCCAAATTCAGCTCATGAGGCTATGGAGAAAGTTCAACTTATAAGAGAAAGGTTGAAAACAGCTCAGAGCCGTCAAAAGTCATATGTCGTAGTTAGGCAAAGAGAGCTTGACTTTGAAGTTGATGATTGGGTGTTCTTAAAGGTATATCCCATGAAAGGGATGATGAGGTTCGAAAAGATAGGTAAGCTTAGTCCTCGATATGTTGGCCCCTACCGGATTGTGAGACGTGTTGGCAAGATGGCCTATGAGTTAGAGCTACCGCAGAGTTGGCTTTGGTACATCTGGTCTTCCATGTATCATTGTTAAAGAAGTGCATTGGTGATCTGACTTTGGTTGCTCTAGTGCAAAGCGTAGGTATGAAGGATAACCTTAGCTATGAGGAGGTGCCAATTGAGATCCTTGATCGTCAGGTTTGAAAGTTGAGAAATAAGGAAGTAGCTTCAGTAAAGGTTCTATGGAGGAATCAACTTGTTGAGGGGGCTATGTGGGAAGCTGAAGCAGATATGATGGCCAAATACCCATATCTTTTCCCTTCCAACTAGGTCCCAGCATGAGGTATCAGTTTCCTCCTTAGTACTCTATTCAGTTTCATGTATAGTTCATGTCTCTTAGTTTCCTTTATGCCAGTGCATGTATGTGTGATTCATGAATTTAGTTCAGTCATGTATATCAGTCTGGAGTCAGTCACTCCATCAGTTTTCAACTTCAGATACTCAGTATTTGGGATTGCGGTTCCTTTCCCCAGTTATTTAGTATGTTTACCCACATTTGAGGATGAATGTTCCCAAGGGGGAGATATTGTAATACCCTGAAAGTCCTTAAAATCAGGCCTGAGGGTTGAGCGGACAAGGAAGAAAGGAATCTGCACAAGCCACAGAATGAATCATCAGGTCACCTAACGAATCATGAAGTGGCTCGTGATAATAAGTTAGGTCAGTAAAGAGTCGTGGTCAGGGGGTCACCACGGATGATACAACGAGTTATGGTGTCACTTCATGACTCGTCAAATGGGTCATTGGCAGGATGACTGATATTGGAGGTTGGGATTCTAGTGAAGGTAATGAGTGAGGGCCACGAGTCGTCTCTCCTCCTAATGACTCGTCCAGTGACCCATGGGTAAAGGAGTTTCAGTAAATGAGGAATTTTCCAGTGATGATGACGAGAGTGGACAAAGAGTCGTCCAATAGGGTAATGATTCATCCAATCCCTCATTGACGGTGACTGTTTTCCTATGAAATTAGTAAGGCATGTTTTCGTAATTCCTAATCTCCTAAGCCCTAAAATATGTCATTTTAAGCTTTGTTAGGAGGGTTTTAAGAGAGGATAAGCAAATTCTAACCATTCTCCTCCCATGCATGCAAGCCTAGACTCCTCCATTGAAGATCAAGCCTAGAATTTCCCAATTTCTCTTCAAATTCCTTTGGGATTTCTAGGGAAAGTGTATATTTGATTCTTTCATATATCTGAGGCCATGAATGAGAATTTCTTCCACCCTCATGCTCATAATTCTACTTAATTTCATGAAGCAAGTCTCAATTCAAATCATGATTTAAAAGTGATTTCAATCTAATTTCATAGATTTCTTACAAATTATTTATGGGTTGATTCCCTCTGTATTTTAAAGTATGTTTGATAAATAATGGGAAGATTTTATGCATATTTTTAATTACAAATTCATGAGTTTAAGTTATCAAAGATTTTGCCCAAGTATGCAAGTTTATGAAAAAGTATAGTTTATGATTGATGGCTTCAAGTATGATGAAATATCTAGCATGTATAAATGTTTACGAATTACCCATGTATGTATTTATGATTTTACTTATGATGTCTATTTCATGCAAGCATGATGTTAAGATTTGGGCACGCCCACTCAAGTTAAGCATGATTTCATGATTTAGCCAAGGCTAATATGTTTAGTTATCTTAAGTTTTGGAGTCAAGACTCCCCATATATTAGATTTAAGTTATGTTTTGATATATGATTATATGAGAATTATATATGTTTTGAAAGTAGTTTCTAGCACCGAGTAGGCTAGGGCCAAGGTTCTCCAGTCTCATAAACTACGCGCCAACGTTGGTGTACTTTGGGGCTCTTAAATGAGCATTTTCCCAACCCAAGGGTACATCATGATATCACTCCTTATTTAATCCTTCACTCTGGAAAGGCTTAGGATGGCCCTTCTCTACGTGGTCAAGACGTGGAATCATCTTGCGCTCATACATGGTGGTTGTCGGTTAAGACGAGTCTCCCATTGTTCCTTATGATTTTATTAATGTATATACTATAAGATATTACATCATGTTTTCAACAGGTTTGAGCCAAGGATCAGTTTGTGAGCTTTTACCTATGATTTCAGATATGGAAAGCCATATGCATTTACTTTCAGTTTTGGGGTTATTTGATATAGATATGAGATTCAATTTATGTCTATTCATGTTTTCAAATATCTGCATCAACCCTTTACTCTCAGAAGCTTATGATGTTATGATTTATGATATGCATAATTTCAATTTTTACTTACTCAGTCTGTTTTACTTACCTTGCATACTCAGTACATCCAGGTACTGACCATATACTCTTTGTTGTATCATTTCATGATATAGGTTCAGACGTTCAAACTCAGTCTCGTCACTAGCCATTCTCCCAAGTTTATCCTAGTGCTATTGTTGGTGAGTCCTCATCCTTCGAGGACCTTCAGTTAGTTGAGTTATGTTATTTTCAGTTTCATACTTCTAGTAAGCTAGTTTGGGTGTTGTTCCATCAGCTCGTCAATATGTTAGAGGTTTTTCAGATATAGACTTGTATTTTCAGCTTCGGGTTTAGTGTTATGATGTTACCGTTGGTTTGACGTTTTATTATTCAGACTTCCATTGTTTCAGAATTTAGTTATCAGCTTTTTTTGTGATGATCTTTAGTTATCATGTTCATGTCATGGGTTGACTTGGAGCCATTTATGGTTCTAGGTTCCGTGTCTCGATTCGGGCTCTTACCCGGGTCACAACACGCATCGGACCAACTCTGCATGGAGCAGCGTGACGTGCCGGTCAGGCTCCACACAGAGAGGTGTGATGTAGCAAACTTGTGAAGCAGTAAGGCACGCGATGCGCCAGGTTTACAAAAAAATAAGATCATCCCACAGACGTGAGGATTAGGCCCAGGGAGTTCCTCTTTCACTCTTGTACTTATAATGCTTTATTGATTTAGCACTGAGGACAGCGCAACCAACTAAGTGTGGGGTAGGAGAAATAAACTTCACTATACCATGTGTGCCTTCATTACTAAATTTATTCATGGTGGGCCTAGTTTTTTTTGTGATTCATGACTTATCCTGCTAGCTTGTAGTATTTTTTTGTGATATTTTGTTTTTATTTAGGTTTCCCTGGTGTTTATTTTTTGTACTTTTTCAATGAATAGTCCCTTTAAATTGACTAAAGAGTGTAGATTTTTTTGGTCATAAAGTCATAACTTTTCTCGATGATGGATGGATGACGACCGTCTTAAGGGAAAATTAGTCATTAGAAAATCAAGAACTTGAACTTTACGAATGCTAGGTGCTTGATGTGCTATGGGTTTACAACACTTTCGACACTTAAATTGAGAAAATAAGCATGATCTTAGGTGTGTTTATACAGATATGATGCACTTTTGCTTTGATTTTAGAGAAATTAGGTGTTAGAGTTGAAAATCTGCAAAAGAAGTGAAAAGGGTGCAAAAAAAGGCCAAGTACAGACCTCAGTATGAGTCGTACAATCATGGTACGATCCATACTGAGAGTCATGGAAAGGACCAGAAGATGAGCTTAGGGGAAAGGCCAAGTTATGACTCTTGGTATGAGCCGTACCATCTTGGTATGAGCCGTCGTAGAAAAGTTCAGAAGAAGTTGCACTGGGTTAGTCTCTTGGTATGGGTAGCAACCAAGGATCATGATACCTACCTATGACCCGTACTAAGGAGACATGGTAAAGTTCAGAAGGATTGAGGAATGGAAGATCTCAAGGTACGAGAGGCAGTCACAAGGCATAGGAGGAAGGTATGAGTCGTACTAAGACACTCGTGAAACTATTCAGAGGATGTCAGAAATCTCAGATTCAGACCACAACAGGATTGTGCAACTCGTAGGATCATTATACGATTCATACTAATTTCCAAAAGTTAGCCAAAATCAGAAGTTGGTAGACATTGTACGAGCAAAGGTACGCCCTATATAAATTATAGTATGAGTCATAGGTGAAGGCGGCGACAGTTTATCAGTTTACCTGTTAATTTAGGAAACGTTTCTAATTATTTGTATAAATACTTTTCTAGGTTATTTTAGTTGGGAGTTTGATTCTTTTGACTAGTATCTGACTTTTGGGAATATTGAGAACAACTTTTGGAGAGTTTTTTGCATTGATTCTTCCATTATTCTTGAATTCTTCTTCATTATTTTTGTGCAATCATCAAGTGGGTTTACTTTTCAAACATCATTATAAGTTCGAAATTACATTTTCGTCTATGAATGTTAATTTTTCATACAATCATGAGAGGCTAAAACCTCCACAACTAGGGTTGTGGGAACCATGGTGAATTAATAAACTAGGGTTTGCACAAAGTGATTTTACACCATTACTAATGCTTATATTGTATTCTCTTCATCTTACACGTTTCTTAACGAAGCGCAATGTTAGGACTTGCATGAATTCTCTACTTTCTTGAATCTAGAGAGTAAAGATTAGGAAAAGAGAATAACAACAAAGCCTTGAATTTTATGGTTCATTGTATAACTTGAGCTGCGATCGCAGGATAGTTAATATGGAACAAGTTGATAATGGTTAAGGTGAAATAACCCAAGAGACCTAATTTCGTAATTGAGTATAGTCATCCAATAGGGACGAACCAGTCATTTAAATGAACCTATATTATCATTTCTACAAGTCAAGTATTGGGATAGATCACAAGTATAAAATCCGAAGTAGTTATGAACCCATGGGGAACATTTCCCTTATTAATTGCATTATCTTGATAAAAAATCACTTTACAATACTGTTACGTGTTAAATTCCAAACCCCCCATTAGGAAATAAAAGACTTAAAATTATAAATACTTGCATTATTATACATCTTGACAATATTCCCTGTGGGATCGACCCCAACCTAGTTGGGTTCTTTATTGACAACATCCACGTCATACTTTTACAGGAGTGTGATTTGAGCGTTATCAGTGCTTCACTTAGGTATTATTGAGCCTTTGTGAAATTCACTCAAAAATGCATGAAAAAGGTAGAAACACTTAGACTTTTGAAACTTGACTCCTATGCTTGAAAATTGAGCTTAATTATGTTATGCATAGAATATGGATGTGTTTATGTAATCTTAATTGCCATTGTTAAATCATTTATACCATTGTTTGAGTGAGGAGTTTGTAGTATACTTCATGCTTGTAATTTAATGTCTAGAACTTATACGGTGTGTGTGCAAAACAAAATAAGAATGTTGAATCTAGGACTCGTTGTCCCAACCAAGGAGTCGTTGTGTCACCCATTAGAGGAGGGGGCCCGGTGCTTGTTCAAGACCCTATCAGTGGACCGGGGAGGTACCAACAACCCATTGGTTCTTCCAACAAGTCGTGGTCTCCACCCATTGCCAATTCCAGTAAGCCCTTGATTTAGTCCTAGGACCAACAACTGGTCCCAACGAGTCGTGGTATCAACCAACGACTCATTCTATGACCCGTTGGTCCTTATCGGGCAGTTTTTCATATTTTCTCCCATGGTTATTTTTGTAACTTCCCACCTTTCTAATCCCTAAAATACATCTTTTTGGGTTATATTCAGGGGAGTTAGAGAGGTAATCTACGTTTATACTCCATTCCTCTCATTCCCTCAGAAGTCATAAAGTAGAATCTCAGACAGGAAGCATAGAGCAAGGCAAGGGTTCGACTTCTTCTTATCAAATTTCTCTAGGATTTTCTCAGAAATCCTTCACTAAGAATGTGAGAATTTAGCTGGGGAATTATCCTTCCCTTTTGCACCTAAAACCCATTTAAATGTTTTTATCATTCCTAACCCTGAGGTTTTGAAATTTAATAATTTTTTTGTCAGATTCCGATGTAATTGATCTTGGGCAGAATTATATGCCCAAGTGATACTCAAATGCTTCATTTCATCTTGTTTATCCATCGTTATTTATGCATTCTCATGTGGTTTGTAGTTAAAATATGAATTTATACTAACCAACATGATTAGTGTTGTTTTGCAGGTAAAATGTAATTTTGGAAAGCTAAGAGACATGTTGGTGAAAATCGGGAATGGACTCGGAAGCGAGCAGTGGAAAAGGTCAAGGAAAAGCAGCAAATATAGGGGCTCCGTGATGGAGCCGTGTCACGCTGCCATCGCGG
>JACEIK010001012.1:85125-110252 GCA_018107945.1 Datura stramonium | reverse complement strand
CAATTTACATGAGAATGTACACAATTTATTAGACAAACAAGACAAAAGTTATACATTTGAGTATCGATTTGGCATATAAATATGCCCCTTATCAGTCACGCCCCACCTTGGGAGGCACGACTGGCACCTAGTGCCACACTAAACTGACCTGGATGGGCTCAGGCACCTCTGGTGCCTACCAGTGACTCAAATTCAAGAAAACAAACTTCTATATATCGGCTACAAACACAGCCTCAGGCCGACAAGACCACCTGTAAAAGAAATCAGCTAACCAACAACAAGGTAATGAAGGGATCCTATGTGAGCCGACAAGGCCACCATGCTGTCTAGTTATAACAAAAATAAAAACAAGTAGCTACACTGGCCCCACATGGCCAACACGTAAAATAAGAGATACATAGGCCCCACACGGCCAACAACAACCAACTAACTGACGAATGTAGTCTGTAAGCCTCTAAGAATACAAATAGTTGTCGGGACAAGGCCCTGGCCTACCCAAATTCTATACAAATGAAAGAATGTAATCTCTACAACCTGGCAACTCCAAATGAAAGGAGATGGACAAACTGCTGACTCTGAATAGCTGCTACTGAGGATCCTGAACTTTGTCTATCTAGACCTGCAGGCAAGTATATAGTGCTCCATAATTGGGCGTCAGTACAATATGTATCAAATATGTAAGGCAGTAATAACCTGAATAAAAATTGCTAAGACTGAAAGTAAGTAGAAGGACGGGAAAAAATTAACCTGGAAGTTTGCTTAGTCATAATCTGCATCTAGTAAAACACTACACGAATATGAGCTAAGACTGTATAATCATATATTTGTAAGCTATAGCTAGTAGACAAGAATGCAAACAAGAACCTAACCTGGCCCCCATAAGCCTGGAAGGTACAATCAACACAGAATAACCTGCTTGGGCCCCTATAAGCCCTGCCAAGCACACTTCAATTTATATACCACTAACCAGGTTTCTATGACTCTACTGGTGCTATAGCCAATCTACCAGTCCCCTGGGTCTGCAACTGAGCCCACTCGGCTCCTGATCTGTAGCTGCGTCTGAGTCCAGTGGACTCCTAATAACTGCACCCTAGGCACTAGGCTCGACGATGGTGTGATGCCAATATGGCATAAAGATAATAGTCCAGCTATGGAATGGATTGTAATATGCCTTTGCGCCTCTATATCGTCCGTTGGGATGGAATATTTCACCTTGGAGCAACGTCATATATCCCCTGGCGGGTGACCACAAAGCTAGTAACCCTGGGGTGGTCACGGAAGGCTCCTAGCTGACACCAATCCCACCCGATGTGCTATACTAAAGTCTCAATCTAGCCACCTAAAGGGTATATCTGGCCTTCTGGGCCTAATGCGACTGCTGCTCACCCCTAAAATAATCTGTATAGTTGCTAGCAGGTACACCCCGTGTACCTGTATCTGATTAGAGGATCCTGATAATGATCATAATCTCTACTAGTCTAGACCGGATAGGGCAAGGTCTGGAGTAGCCTAACAGTACTATGAATGTCCTGCTTGGACAGCTATAACTCACAAGCAACCGTAGGGTCGCAAATGACCAACTACTTAGTTCCTTTGCTTAGAACGATTGTTGGGCTTCTACTGACTGAACATGCTTTTGAGCGATCGGCCCCTAATCCTCTACAGGTAGCCTACTGAAATTCAAAGTCTGAGGGTAATACTGTGCTAACATGGTTCTAGTCCCTTAGGCCTTAACTTGGTCTGTTCGGATCTTATATGACTCTTCTGGATGATTTCTAACCTCGTAGGTAAGTTTACATGGACTTAGCAACTCACGGCAACCTATACCTAAGCCTCTTATAGGAGCGGGATGGGTCATTGGCCCCGCCTCTAACTGCTAATAAGGTCCCCTTCCTTAGGGTACCCATGGGTCTATTTGACCTGAACGACTTGGATGGCTTCCTGAGTGACCTGTACGATGAATACTAAGGTAGCTAGAACTGACAGTCACTGGCAGTAGCTAACTAGATGGCAAGCTGTCACTCAGTCACTAGACAACCCTAGTGTCTTCGACTCTAAAGTATGGCCATCCTATCTAAATTTCTGGCCCTGGGGCATGAAGGTATGCCAATGGCCTCTGGGTGTGCTTCACTGGCAATACAGGTGCCAAACTGATAGTTATATCGCCTAGTTACGCCTATGTTGTTCGACTTACTAACTCAGGCCCAATAACTATCCATGAGCTTCTAAGGTCTAGGCCTGACGATGAAACATCCAATTCTACTAACACAATAAACTGAAGAACAGAGGAGTTCCTACGATGCTTCTAGCGTGTGTCACACTTAATATGTTCTTTCCCAACAATGGATACTACGATATAATCTATATGCATTTTCTAGCATCTAACCACAACATATGTAACCGTAATCTACTGATAGCAGCTAATCTTAACATACCTGATCCTTATATACTAGCAGCATCTAATTACAACTTATAGGATCATTATCTACATTTAAAACATAAGTGGTATCACTATATGATGAGAATAACTTGTTGAAGGACTAAGCCTTAACATACCTAAAATGTCGATTCTCATTTAACTGGCGAGTTTCCACTTGCAAACGGCAGTTTCTCTCAACTGCAACCTCTATGCTGAGAGAATAGAACGAATTTCAATACTAAACTCGAAAAATATTGATAACTTTCGATAATAGAATTAACTATAATCCAACTTGAAAACTCGACTGAAAATCTATAATTTCCCGAGAGTTCAGAAGGGAGGAGTGCTTACCTAATTCCTGTGACCGAATAGGAATCAATTTGGAGAAATTCTTACAATTTTTACTCGGCGGAGTTCCGGCTTGCCGAGCGAATTTTCGAGAAATAACTCCATAATAATCCTTACCGTAGGCCTAGGACTCGTTATCCGAAGTTAATTTGCATTTGAACGGCGTTTGATAGTATAATTTAATGAAAATATGATAAACCTCTCGTGCCTCCTCTGTTCTTGGTCGAGGTTTATGTTAAAATGATTTAATTTCACTAAGGATGACTTTATATAGGCATAGGTAGTGGCAAGGTCGGCGCCTCACGCTGCCTATCGCGTAGGGGGGCTGGCATGTCGCGCTGGCCCTTTGCACCCCAATCCCGTCCGACCTTGCTTCCTAGGCTCTTCCCACACGCATCAATCTCTCTTTACTCGACACAACCCATGTGTATGCCTACTAATCATTAACATTTTACGGGGCATAACATAGGACTTAGCACCGAGCAGACCGAGGTTCCAGCGCACCTAGGTTCCCAGAACTAGGTTGCCACCATAGGTTATTTCATTGGCCTATGGCCCCATATTTGTGATCACCCAGTTCATGCCTTTATACCCTGGCAAGGTATATTGGGTCCTATCGATGGAGAATATATATAGAATTCCACGTCTAGCTTACGTGGTTATAAGTCGGTTATAGACTCTCCCACTAGTTAGTACAGTTTCAGTTTAGCTTAGTTGAGTTTAGCTCATATCTATATCTCAGGTTTAGTACATGTATATGACCATCAGCTAAGTTCATTATTGACCGTATTAGTTGTATTTTAGATTTCAGTTTCAGTATTTTAGTTGGTCATTTCATGTTATACCAGTTTAGTTACTTTATGTTTCATGTTTATATCTCTCGCTTACTCAGTACATTCAAAGTATTGAAAAATACCTTCTATGATGTATCGTGTCAAGATACAAGCACAGGTCCTCAGCCCCAGCACCATTAGTATATTCCTTCAGGCGATATCAGCAGCACCGATTTGTGAGTCCTCATCTTTTGAGCATGATATTTATTTTCAATTAATTTATTTCAATCAAACTTTAGAGTTAGCTGGGGGATTGTCCAAGCAACTCACCATTAGTAGATGGCTTTTAGACATAGACTCAGATTATCAGTTTTGTATTTTTCTTTCAGATGTATTGAATCTTGTCAACTAAGTTTCTTTTAAATGATTTTATTTATTTGAAGCTTCTACTTATGATTACTCAGTTTACCGTTGTCCTGATAGACCATGGGTTGGCTTGGGGTTACTTGTGACTCCAAGTATCGTGTCTCGTCCAGGGTATAGTCTTGGGTAACAGAAGTAGTAGGGAAAGAAAAAGACAAAAATCTTTGAAAAAATGAATGAATGAATCAAGAATGAAAAGAAAAAATTGTGAATGATCTTAATAATGAGAATTCCCTACTAGTCACGTAAGATAAAAATTAAAAAATAAAAGGAGGTAAAAGGAGAAAAATAAGGAGATTGAAGAATGTGCTAAAAATCAAAAGAGTTGTGAAGTATTAAAGTGCTTAGGGAGATTGGTCACTATCTTGGCCAAATAGTTCCTACTCATCCCTTATCCTACATTACAACCATTACAAGTCCTAATTGATCTTAGATTTGGTGTTCTATATTAGTGGATTATTACACTAAGGGCAAGCCTATGGGTCGCCTTTTGCATGCATGTTGAGTCTTTGGGAGAGTGAGTGATAATGTTCTAACTATGCCCAAGTTCATATTAATATATATCATGTGAGTGAAGGCATCTCTTCCAAATAATGAGGGGCACATAATAGTAAGATTCTGATTTATCTTGATTGCTTAATTACATATGATTTATGTTGGCCCATATATATCTTATTGAGTTAGTTCTAGAAGTTTAAGTGATTTTGAATTTTGATCTTTGAATGATGATCTTATATGCATATTGAGTTGTTGGAGCTTGATTGATTTGTCTAATGATTCTAAGTGTAAGTAGACATGTTCGTAGGGTGAATTTTGTGATTAAATGTAAGAAGGAAAGTAGTAGATTTTTCAAAGACAATTAATAGTTTAAGTGTGGGGTGGTGATGTAGGGCGTAATTACGCATTTACTAATCATATTTTGCCCATATTTAGCTGTGTTTTGAGAATCAATTATGTGTGTTTTCTTGTGTTTTATGTAATTTATGTGAAAAAGATCTAACACATATGATTAGATGCTTTCATGTATTAAAGTTATGGATTTGGGCTTAATTGTGACTAAAAAGAGAAAGTATGGAAAAATGGGATTGACGAAACGAGTATGATAGAAGTTGGCATCACGAAGGCACAACTATGTTATGGCCTGGGCAACGTGCAGGCAAGGACTAAGTAAGGAGAGGCATGGCACGCCAGGCATTCTGGTGCCAGGCGCGAGGCACAGCCATGTCCAGACGGCCAAAAAATGCAATCCTAGTTCAACTAGGAATAGAAGCTGCAAAACCCAATTCCAATCAAAGCAGGAACGATGATGGCTTAATGTAATACTATATATACCCTTGTTTAGTATGCTTTAGGTGTGCACTTTTGGAGATAGTATAATTATTGTCCAACAACGAATTTATGTAATAGCTAGTCAAATATTTGTTGGACAATTTATCAAGTTCTTATGATTCAACATAGCTTTGGAGATTTTGTTAAACAATTTTATATTAAAGTAAGTACTTCATTATGATTTCTTCTATATATTTTATTTTTCTTCTCATAAACATGAGTGGCTAAATCTCTTAAGCTAGGGTTATGGGAACCATGATGGATAAACGAAAGTAGGAAAAATAAAATACTGATTCTTGAATGGTGAATTGGGTGGATTGTTATTCTCTTCATCTTAATGCTTAATTGTCTGTATCTTCAACTTTCCCGATTAAGGAGGTTGAAGTTAGGAAAAGAGAATAACAATGGCTTTTTGAGGCTACCAACCCTCATCTTAATTAAATTAAGCTCTAACTAAGGATAGTTAAGTCAAGCTTATGGATAGGGCAAACTATACACACTTAAAGTCCGAGAGGACTTAAGTGAAATTCATTTATGCAGGTCAAGAGATGTTAGATGAACTTAATCGTCAGTCTTACATAAAATTTACCAAGATAGATTACTAATAAAAGCCTACTAAGTTCTGAAATTATAGGGAACACAATCCTAGTTTTGTCTGGATAATTTGACATATCACTCAATTATTGTTAGTTGTAATATCCAGATGCATGAGTTCATGCTACGGTTGGTCACCACCAATCGTACCTTCATTGTACTAGTCGTAGTACCCACTGTAATGGTGAACTATTCTAAGTGTGGAGGTGCAAAAATTCCGACCTATGAGTCATGGAACGAATCGTGGTACCTTGATATGATCATACCACACACTCATAGGTATCCAGGTAAGTTCTCTTAGTCTCTTGCTATGAGTACAGGGGATGAGTCGTAAGTATGACCTATGACTCGTGGTACGAGTCATGATGGGCTAAAAATAAGTAAATTGACCCGACTTGACCTGAATTTTACAATTCTCCCCAAACCTATTTAAAATAAAATTTGGCAGACCTCAACTCCCACACAAACATAAATTTCAACCCAAAATTACCTCCCCTCAATCTTCAATCACCCATAACTCAAGCATAAATTATTGAGCTCAAATTCGTGCAAATAAATTTGCACAAGTCTTTTGAATTCCTAACCCAAAAAAACTTAAGCAAGTAAGAAACCATGCAAGAAATTGAAATCTCAAGTAAGTGATTATTTCTTCTTTTGAAATTTCTTGCTAAGAGATGGCCGAAATTGAATTGTGATTCCTCAACTTTTGTAAAATAGGACGATGAATGTGATCAAGGTCTGAATGTGCATCATTATAAATGGGTTTAGGAATCAAAATGCTCAAACACAAAATATGATTATAGATAATGAGTTACGGGGTGTGATGAATGTTTTGGGGTTAATTGGGTAGAAAAAACTAATGAAAGTTTCATAACTTGGATGGAGAATTCTGAGTATCCATTCAAAAACACATTTACCTGCACAACTAGACCTAAATAAGGTGAGGACAAGCTTCACGAGCCTTCCTATGACTTGTGGTCTCATACTACAACTCATTGGATGGCTCATTGGGACTGTCCCAAGTCATTTTAACTAGAAGCTATGGTACGAATAGTACGACCCGTGGTATCTTACTATGAGTCATACCTGGTGGTCTTACCAAGAATCTAAAAGGGTCAATCTTCAAAAAGTAACAGTACCATCCTTAGGATGACTCGTGCAATCCAATTACGATTTGTAACACGAGTCGTACAAAAATACTGAGAACCATAATTCTAGGGACTCCTTATACGACCCTTAGTATGAACTGTACCTACCTGGTACGAGTCATACCAAGGAGTCGTGATAGTGTCATAGCATACTATGAGTCTTTATACGGATCATGCCATCATGGTACAACTTGTATTGATGACTCATGAAAAATTATTGAGGATGATATTTTTGCTTTCTTTTTCTCAGATCTTACATACTAACTTTTTTCTCCACAGGTACAATGACATTCAAAAGGAAATCAGAAAAGAAGGCCCAAGAAAAGAGGGCCAAAGATGAAATTGCTACTCGGAGGGCATTGAGAGATGAGCCCTCAGACTCCGACCAAGCAGGCAACATCCTTAGTGGTTCTATGAAGGAATACCAAGTAGATACAATTGAAACTGACAATACACGGACCACTAGGGCACAGGCTAAGGTTCAGGTCGAAGCTACATCCGCTCCTCCAGCAGCTACTTCCCCCGGGAAAGTCGGACTAGGAGGTGGCATGTACCCGGTGCTCAGGAAATTTATAAGCAGGTCTTTCTCTCACCTCCAAGCATCACCCTAGGTGAAGTATTTAAAAGGAACCACAGATCCTAACTAGTGCATTAAATAAGGCTGAGGAGATGAAGCGGATCTTCAGCTTCTATGGATTTGACTGGATGGCTAAGACCCCTAAGAGCTCTAGTGCTGCATTTTTCAGGGACTTCCATGCCAACTATTTGGCCACGATAGAGCAGAAAGCAAAGGCTAGGAAGAAACTAAAGGAGCATCCTAAGCTTGATAGTGTGATGGTTCGGGGACAAGTAGTTTATTCTCCGGGAGGACCATTGCACGGATGTTGTATAGGCTACATTACCAAGCTCCAGATGCCACAGCTGAGTTTGACTAAGAGTAGATGCCTTAAAAAGGGTAAAACTGTTGGGCTACAAAGAGAGAGAGAGTTAGATGAAATGGCTAGCGTGGGTGACAGCAGATGATAAGGAGGAGGTAGAGTGGGTGACCAGTGGTCGACAGGTTACTAAAGCCTCGCCGAACTTTATAGAGAAGGCCTGCTAGACTCTGGTCCACCACAGGGTGGTTTCGACAGTGAATAGCAACAGCCTCAATACGTACAGAGCAGTATTAGTGGCGTATATCATATCTAGATACGCCATCAACATACCGAAGGTAATAGCTGAGGAGATTCGAGACCGTGCTATGGGTTTGAGCACCACTATTCCATTCTCGAGTCTCATTCACAGGCTTTGTAGAGATGTCGGGGTGAGGGTATTCGAGAGGATTGATACAGAGGTTGGGGGACACAAAACTATGGACATAGAATTGATTCAGGATGAGATGAACCTGGTGAGCTGGGTTAGACTACCTGCAGTAGTTCCACCACCACAGCTAACAGGGGGCAAGCATATAGATGCCCCTACCTCACGTGAGCAGAGAGAGATGACGGCTATAAAGGCCGTCCACACAGCAGCATCTCTGAGTTCATCCTCCACTCCTCCATTGCGTATTCCTAGCCAGGTTCTAGCCGGCTATGCCTTGGTTTCACAGGAATTCCTCAAAAAAATGGCCAAACGGTTGACGTTACAAGAAGGTCAATATGATGATGGAGAATATCAATCATTGGGCGAAGGCTGAGATAGAGGAGGTTGCTAGAGGTTTGCACAGCTGTTTGGACAGCTTCCAGTTATGCTTCAATGAGCTCTTAGCTGAATAGTCGGACAGGAGCAGTTTGAGGGACGAGTTGGGGGTTTTGCGGAGCCAAGTAGCCCAGTTATCATCTAGAGAGCCGGCAATATTAGCAGCCCCCATCATTTTGGAGTTAGATATCGAGCTCGATGAGAAGCTAGATTTGGAGGCATATTGGGCTCCGACAGCGGCTGATGGAGAAAAAGGGAAAAAGAGGGTCTCGGAGGTAGTTAAAGACGAGCCCTCAAAGAAGAAGAGGAAGATAAAGGAGAAAAGAGATCCCAAGTGAGCGGTAGTGGATAGCCTGCAAACTTATAACGAGTATATGTCAGAGTTGCAGGAGAGAGCCAGAGAAGTAGGAAGCTCTGCAACTATCCCGAGCGAGCTTGCAAGTGGCAAGGACCATTCGGGTGAGCCATAATCAGGTGGAGTTGATGTTGAGGTCGCTGAGGAGACTACCACAGTTGAGGGGGTGACCACTGCCCTGAGTGATGTCCCACTGAGTGCGCTGGCCACCATTAGCACCACGACTGCAGTGGAAGGGAGTATGCTTGCACACACGCCTCTGCAGGATGATAGGAGCGCTTAGAGCACCACAAGTATGTCCCTTTCCCAGTTCTTACATTTTATGCTTTAGGGACAAATCATATTTTTAAAGGGGGGTGTACTTGTGTTTTTTAAAGGGGGGTGTACTTGTGTTTTTTGGGTTTTGATTTTCGTTCGAGGGTTTTTATTGTCGCGTTTCTTTTCCCTCAGACATGTTATTTAGTAGAACCAGCATGTTTAGAATTTCTTTGTATGTTTTGTTTAGCTAGAAATAGTTAAGGAGTACTTTACAGCCAATAAATGCATATGCTTGATGTTGTAAAAAATGACCTATTTTAAGATTTTTGGCGTCTAGTTGTATGTGTTAACTGCAATGCATGAATTTTGTGGATCTTTATATGGAATTTAATACATTAGTATGTATAATTGTAGCTTATTTGTGCATGAACCAGATAGGTAGAATCAATGCAAACCTGGACCGTGAGTGAGTGAGGATGCTTACCTAGTTCAATATTGCGTAAAGGAGCTAGACCTTGCCTGGTTGGTCTTTACATAGGTTGCACAATAGTTGGTTAGGAAAGCATCATAGGCCATTTTTTATTTAGTCCACTTTAGCTCAAATTACCCTACCAAATAAAAATGAATCCCTTGATCCCAAATTTGAGCCTAAAAGTTGACCATTTTCCTTTGATTACCCATTCACCTTTCCATATTTATAATGAACTTATTTGGCCCTTGTCTCTCCTTGGACATTGTGAACCTCAACTTAGATAAAATGGATAATTCAAGGGTGGCTATAGTAGGAGTGCGTAAATTGTTTGGGGGTGAAAAAAAAAGAAGTCAAAGAAAAGTGAGGGGTGGTGTGAAAAATAAAAGAAGAAAAAGTTAATAAAAAGAGCTGAAATGTAAAAATGAAAAGAAAAGAAAAAGAGTTGAAAAAAATATGAGAAATATACACCACACCCGCAATCATTTTTGAATGGTGAAAGAGGGATGAAAAAGCTAAAAGGAGAAAAAAGGGGTAAAAAAGTGTAGAGTGAAGCCATGTGTGTAGCGCCAAGAAGAGTTAGTCACTAATATCCATATCTACCATACCCAACCCGAAACTCACATTACAAGCCAAGAAATGTCCTATAGTGATCTTAGCCTAGCTGTCCGAAACACCAAAATAGAGAAAATAAGGACAAGCCTATGGTATCCGATGTGCAGTATTTGGGACTTCTTTTTTAGAGTGAGAGTCTCACTTGATTAGTCCCAAGTTTCATATTTTTATATATTTGTGAGTTTCGAGGGCTTTATTTTTTGTGAGGGTACATGGATTATATTGCATTCTACCCGTTGTCTGTGTGAATAGCGTTAGTGATAGCTCAATTTTCTGCTAATAATGAAATGCCATATCATGATTCCTGAATGTCATGAGTTGAAGTTGCACATATGCATAGTTGACTTGGATTGAATAAAAAGGGGTCAAAAGCTGATAATTTTTTTTTGTGCAAATTTGGTTATGTTGGTTGTAGGTCTTCTATTTTACTTTCTAGTTATGCGTCATTTTATAGCTTAGTTTAGTTTTCCTGAGAACATGCAAAAGTCTTAAATTGAGGGTGTTGATGTGTTGTGGGTTTACAGCACTTTCGATGCTTAAAATTGAGAAAATAAGCATGGTTTTAGGTGTGTTTATATGGATATGATGCACTTTTGCTTTGTTTTCAGGGAAATTAAGTGTTAAAGTTGAAATCTGCAAAAGAAGTGAAAAAGAGTGTAGAAAAGGGCTAAGTACAGACTTTAGTATGAGCCGTATAATCATGGTAGGAGTCGTACTAAGAATTGTGGAAAGGACCAGAAGATGAGCTTAAGGCAAAGACCAGGTTTCAACTCCTGGTATGAGCCGTACAACAGTAGTCGTAGAAAACTTCAAAAGAAGCTGCACTAGGTTAGTCTCTTGGTACGGGTAGGAACCAAGAATTGTGATACCTACCTATGGCTCGTACCAAGGAGCCATGGTAAAGTTCATAGGGATTTAGGAATTGTAGATCTCAAGGTACGAGAGGCAGTCACGAGGCATAGGAGGAAGGTATGAATCATACCAAGACACTCGTGAAATTATTCAGAGGATTTCAAAAATATCAGATTCATACCACAACAGGATTATATGAGTCGTACTAATTTCCAACACTTAACCAAAATAAGAAGTTTCTAGACATTGTACGAGCAGAGGTACAACCCGTACAATTATGGTACGAGTCATAGGTGAAGGCGGCGACAGTTTATCAATTTTCCTGTTAATTTAGGAAAGGTTTCTACTTATTTGTATAAATATTTTTCTAGATAATTTTAGTTGGGAATTTGATTCTTTTGAATAGTATCCGACTTTTAGGAATATTGAGAACAACTTTTGGGAAGTTTTTTGCATTGATTCTTCCATTGCTCTTGAATTCTTCTTCAATATTTTTGTGCAATCATCAAGTGGGTTTACTTTTCAAACATCATTGTAAGTTCTAAATTATATTTTCATCTATGAATGTTAATTATTTTCTTACAATCATGAGAGGCTAAAACCTCCACAACTAGGGTTGTGGGAACCATGGTGAATTAAAAAGCTAGGATTTGCACAAAATGATTCTACACCATTACTAATGCTTATATTGTATTCTCTTCATCTTACACGTTTCTTAACGGAGCGCAACATTAGGACTTTCCCTAATTCTCTACTTTCTTGAATCTAGAGAGATAGAGATTCAGGAAAGAGAATAACAACAAAGCCTTGAATTTTATGGTTCATTGTATAACTTGAGTTGCGATCGTAGGATAGTTAATATGGAACAAGTTGATAATAGTTAAGGTGAAATCACTCAAGAGACTTAATCCTATAATTGAGATAGTCATCCAATAGGGACGAACCAATTGTTTGGATGAACCTCTATTATCAGTTAACAAGTCAAGTATTGGGATAGATCACATGTATAAAATCCAAAGTAGTTATGAACCCATGGAGAACACTTCTCTAGTTAATTGCATTATCTTGATAACAAATTACTTTTCAATACTATTACGTGTTAAATTCAAAACCCCCAATTAGGAAATTGCAGATTTAAAAGCATAAATACTCGCATTATTCTACATCTTGACCATATTCCCTGTGGGATCGACCCCAACCTAGCTAGATTCTTTATTGACAACGTCCACGTCATACTTTTATAGGAGTGTGATTTGAGCGTTATCAGTGCTTCACTTAGGTATTATTGAGATTTTGTGAAATTCACTCAAAAATGCATGAAAAAAGTAGAAACACTTAGACTTTTGGAACTTGACTTCTATGCTTGAAAATTGAACTTAATTATGTTATGCATAGATTATGATATATGTGTTTATGTAATATTGATTATCATTGTTAAATCATTTGTGCCATTGTGTGAGTGAAGAATTGTGGTATACTTCATGCTTGCAATTTGATATCTAGAACTTGTCCGGTGTGTGTGCAAAACGAAATAAGAATGGTGAATCTAGGAAGTGATATAGGCGTTTCTTTGGTAACCTATTCTTACCTACCTTGATGTAATTATCCTAGTTAGTCATATTGAGTCTTAACCTATTCTTTTGATAGCCATATTACAAGCTTAATCCCTTTTATTCTAATAAATGTTATTTGAACCAAATGACTCCTAGAGCACTTTAATTGATACTTTTTGCATAAAAGGAGCACAAGTAGAAAAAAAAAGGGAAAATCTAAAGTGTAAAAATTAGAAGTAAAGAAAAAGGTTTAAAATGTTAAAAAAGGAGGGTGAAGTAGTGGGGAAAGAAAAAAAAGAAAAAGCTTTGAAAGAATGAATGAACGAATCAATAATGAAAAGAAAAAATTGTGAATGAGCTTAATAGTAAGAATTCCCTACTAATCGTGTAAGTTAAAAGTTAAAAAATAAAAGGAGATAAAATGAGAAAAATAAGGAGATTTAAGAATGTGCTAAAAATCAAAAGAGTTGTGAAGTATTAAAGTACTTAGGGAGATTAGTCACTATCTTGGCAAAATAGTTCCTACCAATCCCGTAGCCTACATTACAACCATTATAAATCCTAATTGATCTTAGATTTGGTGTTCTATATTAGTGGAGTATTACACTAAGGGCAAGCTTATGGGTTGTCTTTTGTATGCATGTCGAGTTCTTTGGGAGTGAGTGATAATGTTCTGACTATGCCCAAGTTCACATTGATATATATATCATGTGAGTGAAAATGCAACTCTCCAAATAGTGAGGGGCAAATAATAGTAAGATTTTGATGTATCTTGATCGCTAAATTACATATGATTCATGTTGGCCCAAATATATCTTATTGAGTTAGAATCTAAGTGATTTTGAATTTTTACATTTGAATGATGATCTTATATGCATGAGTGAGTTCTTGGAGCTTGTTTGATTTTTCTAATAATCCTAAGTGTAAGTAGACATGTTCGTAGGGTGAATTTTGTGATTAAATGTAAGAAGGAAAGTAGTAGATTGTTCGAAGACAAACAATAGCTTAAGTGTGGGGTGGTGATGCGGGGCGCAATTACGCATTTACTAATCATATTTTGCCCATATTTAGTTGTGTTTTGAGAATCAATTATGTGTATTTTTTTATGTTTTATGTGATTTATGTGAAAAAGAGCTAATGCACATGATTAGATGCTTTCAGGTATTAAAGTGGTGGATTTGGACTTAATTGTGACTAAAAAGAGCAAGTATGGAAAAACAGGATTGACAAAATGAGTATGATAGAAATTGGCATCGCGCAGGCACACCTGTTTACGGCCTACGCGACAAGGACTAAGTAAGGAGAGGCATGGCGCGTCAGGCATTCTGGCGCTTTTCTAGGTGTGAGGCGAAGCCATGTCCAGATGGCCAAAAAATGCAATCCCAGTTCGACTAGAAACAGAAGCTGCAAAACTCAATTCCAATCCAAGAAGCAATAATGATGACTTAATCTAATACTATATATACCCTTGTTTAGTATGCTTTAGGTGTGCACTTTAGGAGATAGTCTAATTATTGTCCAACAAAGAATTTTTGTAATAGCTAGTCAAATATTTGTTGGAGAATTTATCAAGTTCTTATAATTCTACATAGCTTTGGAGATTTTATTAAACAAGTTTATATTAAAGTAAATACTTCATTATGATTTCTTCTATATCTTTTGTTTCTTTTCTCATAGACATGAGCGGCTAAATTTCTTATGTTAGGATTATGGGAACTATGATGGATAAATGAAAGTAACCAAAACAAAATAGTAATTATTGAATGGTGAATTGGGTGGATCGTTATTCTCTTCATCCTAATGCTTAATTGTCTGTATCTTTAACTTGCCCGATCAAGGAGGTTGAAGTTAGTAAAAGAGAATAACAATGGCAATTTGAGGCAATCTATCCTCATCTAATTTAACTGTTACACCCCATAAGTTTCTATCATTTAATGGAAACGTGTGTGCGTATGTTGAGAGTTTTGAAGTACGACGCATGCAGGAAAAGGCCTGGGGGATGAATACACGAACGTGGCATCATGCGAGTAGGAGGCCGGGCCAAGGACCAATGCCTTGGGCATCGCACCGTGCCAGCCGGTCTGGCGCTATGGCCTGCATGCGGCACACCCTTTCCTGGTGCGAAGGGTGGCACGTCGCGCCCCTTTCCCACTGCCTCAATGAGTATATATAGTGAAGTGTGAGTTGAGAATTCATTTGCAAACATTTCCTTGTGAACATTTTTCGGCAAAACCTCTCCTCTCTTCAACTTTTCATCTGTTTTTCATCGAATTACGAGGCTAAACTCCGTACTAACGTAAATTCACATCGGATAATGAGTTATAAGCTTACGAGAAGCATCTCTATAGAGTTATTTCTTGAAAATTCGCTCGGTGTATCAGAATCCTGTCGAGTAAAGGTTGTCGAAGTTACTTTAAATTGAGTCCTAGGCGGCTACAGGCAATAGGTAAGTTGTTCTACCTTCTAAATTCTCGAGAATTGGCAAGTTTTCAACTGAATTAATCGAAGTTAATGTTATAGTCAATTCTATTGAAAGATACAGCTTCAGAGGACAAGTATCCCTGAGTTACAACATGCCTACGAACCTATAGTAGTTCAGATAATAGGGGTGTGCATTGTTTCTACTTTTCGGGGCTTATGAGGGCCCAGGTAGGTTATCCTGTGTTGATTGTACCTTCCAGGCTTGTGGGGGCCCAGTTAGGTTCTTGTTTGTATATATACTTACTAGTTATATTTCAGATTGTGAGGTTATTAAGGTTAAATTCCTATCCTCTTTATTGATTACTTTCAGTTCTTCTATTGACTTTATTCATTATTACATTACATATTCAGTACATATTGTACTGACGCCCATCTTTGGGCTGCTGCATTACTTGCCTGCAGGTGCGGATAGATGTGGTTCAGGACCTTCCTAGCTACCAGTCAGAGTCAATAATTTAGTCAGCTCCTTTTCTCGGGAGTTGCTAGTTAGAGAAGGTTTGTTCTTTTATTTTATAGCTTTTGAGTAGGTCGGGGCCCTGTCCTAACCATTATTCCACTCATAGAGGCTTGCAGGCTACAGTTTCTCAGTTGTTGGTTCTTGTTGGCCGTGTGGGGCCTATGTATGTTATATTTTGCATGATGGTCGTGTGAGGCCTAGTGTAGATAGTTAGTTAGCGGCCTTGTTGGCCATAGTATGAGTACGATTACCTATCTTTCATTCTACTATAACTAGACACCATGATGGTCTTGTCGACCCGTATAGGATCCCTTTTATCGCCTTGTTGTTGGGTTAGTTGTTTTTCTTTACAGGTGTTGCATGGCCTTGTTGGCCTGAGGCTGTGTTTACAACCGAGATATAGCTAATTTTTTCTTGATTTTAAGTTACTGGCAAGCACCAAAGGTGCCTATGCCCAGTCAGGTTAGCGCAGGTCCTAGTGTGGCACTAGGTGCCAGTCATGTCCCCTAAGGTGGGGCGTGACAAACTTGGTATCAGAGCAGCTCATATCCTAGGGAGTCTGCAAGCTGTGTCTAGCAGAGTCTCGTCTATGGGTGTGTTGTGCACCACATTCCATAGCCGGGAGGCTACGAGGCATGATAGCATGGTTACCCTCCTTTCTACTCCAGTCGTGCTATAGAGCTATGTTGTATAGGGTAACTCCCTAAGCTTAAATCATTCTGCTTATTTACAGAGAAGTGTCTGATGCATGACAAACCACAATTGTTCAGGAGCTAGATGTCACCGCAGGAGAGGGCACTAGTCGGGGGCCTCAGTCAGAGTTGGCCCGATCTGGGGGCTATAGGGAGATATCACCTCGATCTCCCCAGAACTCACCGCCGCATCAGGAGCCGTCCAGGGCAACAAATATACCAGTACCACCCCCATCCATCCCTGTGCCATCAGATTAGGAGATTAGGAGTGTAGTTTACATGATTGTTCAGAGGATGGCTGCCCAGCGTCAGCCTCAGCCAGTCGTACCAACCATTGTCGAGCCTACTGAGGGTCCCGGGAGTTCGAGAGTCAGCAATTTCCTTGCTTTGAACCCTCTGTAGTTTATAGGAATAGATCATAGAGAGGACCCTCAGAACTTCATAGACCAGCTATAGAGGATATTCAGGGTTATGCATGCCTCATCCACAGAATCCATTGAGTTAGTAGTGTTCTGTTTGCGAGAGATAATAGTTTTATGGTATGAAAGTTGGGAAAAGACACAAGGCAGAGATGCACCTCCACCTACATGGCCTAGCTTCTCCGAAGCCTTTATAAACCATTATTTTCCCCCAGAGATCCGGTAGGCCAGAGTAGAGTAGTTTTTACATCTGGAGCAGGGCAGAATGAGTGTCAGAGAATATGCGTTGAGGTTTGATTCCTTGGCTAGATATGCGCCTACATTTGTTGATACCATGACAGTCGGGGTACATCAGTTTATTATGGAACTGGCGCCAGAGTATGTAGAATCTTGTATCGCAGCCACATTGCGATAGGATATGGACATCTCACGGATTAGGGCCTTTTCTCAAACATAGAGGAAATCAGGCAGCGTCAGTACGCGGCTGATAGGGCAGGTCAGGAGCAGCATCAGCGGGCTAGACCTATAGACTTTCGAGAAGATTTTCATGGTGGGCCTAGGCCTCGTTTATCAGGTAGGCCACCTAGGCCCCCATTTCAGCAACAGTAGGGCAGCAGATCAACTCATTGTGGATAGTCAGGTCCCGGCGAAAGTTCACGAGCGTCAAGCTCACAGCAATAGAGGGGTCCAAATTAGATGGGACCAGCCATACCACGTTGCAATACCTATAATAGGAGACATCCGGGGAGATGCAGATACGGCTCCACCTCTTGCTATTCCTATGGACGGGAGGGACATATGATGAGGGACTGTCTAACTAGGCACCAGGGTGATCGGGCCCAGCAGAATAGGTCCTTAGCAGGTTCATATGCTCCAGCACCTCCTATAGGGCGCAGGCCCTCAGCTCTAGCCAGTAGAGGCCGAGGTAGATCAGGGGCATCTAGTTCAAGAAGCAGTCAGGATCGTACTTATGCACTACTGGGATGATAGAAGTCAGAGTCGTCACCAGATATTGTGACAGGTATGCTGGATGTTTGTTATCACTTAGTTTATGACCTGATAGATCTAGGTTCCATTTTGTCTTATATTATTCCACTAGTAGCCCGAAAGTTTCGTATAACACCAGAATTGCTTCAGTGATATTTCTCAGTGTCTACACCCATCGGTGACTCTATTATTGCTAAGAGAACTTACCAGGGTTGTACAGTAGAGATTGTTGGTCACCAAACCTTGGCAGATTTAGTGGAGCTGGAAATGATTAATTTTGATGTAATTATGGGTATGGATTGGCTGGCACCATGTTACGCCAATGTAGACTATTGGACCAGAACAATCCAATTTCACTTTCCAAGGGAGGTATATGAGAATGGAGAGGCAATGCAACTACGCCAAAAGGTAGGTTCATATCCTATCTTCAGGCGAGAAAGCTAATAGTGAAGGGCTGTATTTACCATATTGTTAGGGTTTGGAATATGCAAGAAGAACCCCCGACTCTTCAGTCTATCCTAGTGGTTAGTGAGTTTCCAGATGAGCTTCCTGGTATTCCCCCAGAGCGTGAGATCAATTTCTCTATTGATTCGATACCAAGTACCCAGCCTATATCCATCCCTCTGTATCGAATGACTCCCCCCGAATTGAAAGAGATGAAAGAATAGTTGAAAGATCTATTAGATAAGGGTTTTATCATACCTAGTACTTCACCATGGGGTGCACTAGTTTTGTTTGTGAGAAATAAAGATGGCTCCCTACGAATGTATATAGATTATCGATAGTTAAATAATGTTACTATTAAGAATAAATACCCTCTTCCAAGGATACATGATTTTTTTGATCAGCTGCAAGGGGCAAAATATTTCTCCAAGATTAACTTAAGGTTCGGGTACCATCAAGTGTGAGTTCAGGAGAAATATATCCCAAAGACATCTTTTAGGACTAGATATGATCATTTTGAATTCTTAGTCATGTCCTTCGGGTTGACGAATGCACCAGCAGTGTTCATGAATTTGATGAATAGTATCCTCGGGCTTTTTTGTGATAGTGTTTATTGATGATATTCTGGTATATTCCTGCTCAGCGGCTGAACACAGAAATCACTTGCGAACAGTACTTCAGATACTCAGAGATCGACAGTTATATGCAAAGTTCTCGAAGTGTGAGTTCTGGTTGAATTCCATAGATTTCTTGGGCCATATTATATCAGATGCAGGCATCTAGGTTAACACTTAAAAAATCAAAGCAGTTAAGACATGGCCTAGAACTACAACTCCAACAGAGGTTCATAGCTTCCTGGGGTTAGCCAGGTATTACAGAAGGTTCATGGAAGGATTTTTTACCCTATCAGTGCCATTGACCAGATTGACTCAGAAAGCAACCAAATTCCACGGGACCGAGGCCTGTGAGCAGAGTTTTCAAGATATGAAAAATAGGTTGACATCCGCACTAGTATTGGCCTTACCGGAGGGTTCGGAGGGCTATGTTGTATATTGTGACGCTTCAGGCATTGGGTTAGGGTGTATTCTAATGTAACACGGTAAGGTAATTGTTTATGCTTCGAGGCAGCTAAGGAAACACGAAAAGAACTACCCTACCCATGATTTAGAATCAGCTGCAGTGGTTCATGCCTTGAAAATATGGAGGCATTATTTATATGGTGTGCACGCGGATATTTTTAATAATCATAAAAGCCTCCAATACATCTTCACGTAGAAAAAGTTAAATTTACAGCAGCATCGTTGGTTAGAATTGCTGAAAGACTATGACGTGAACATCTTGTACCATCCAGGGAAGGCTAATATTGTAGCCGAATCCCTTAGCTATAGATCCGTGGGAAGTTTAGCATATTTGAGGATAGAACAGTAAGAAATGGCTTGAGAGCTACAACGGTTAGCCAATCTAGCAGTCTGGGTAGTAGACTCAGAGGATAATGGGGTTGTGATTCAAAATACAGCAGTATCATCCCTAGTTGTAGAAGTAAAGGAGAGGCAGTATAAGGACCCTAAATTAGTATAGCTTAGAGACAAGGTTCAGCAGGGTGAATTATCAGCCTTCAAGTTAACGGAAGACGGGGTCTTGAGACTCAGAGGTCGATTCTGTGCTCCAGATGTAGCAGGGCTGCGCCAGCAGATCATGGCAGAGGTAAACTATTCTCGTTACTCTCTTCATCCAGGTTCGATGAAGATGTACCATAATATAAAGGAGATATACTGGTTGTCTGGAATGAAGAAAGTGTATATGAGTTCGTAGCACAATATCCTAATTATCAGCAGGTAAGAGTTGAGCATCAGAAACCTAGCGGACTGACTCACGAAATGGTTGTACCTATGTAGAAAGGGAGGCAGTTAATTAGGACTTTGTGACAGGATTACCCTACACCAATCGCAAATTTGACTATATTTGGGTTATTGTTGATAGGTCGATGAAATCAGCTCCCCGCCAGTCCGGACTACATTCTTAGCCAAAAATTATGCCGAGTTATATATTAAGGAGATAGTCCAACTGCATGGTGTCTCAGCATCTATCATTACCGACAGAGGGGCATAGTTTACAACTAGATTTTGGCAATTATTTCAGAAAGGTTTGGGAACACAGGTTAATTTAAGTACAGCTTTTCATCCCCAGACAGACGGTCAGGTAGAGCGCACCATTCAGATGCTCGAGGACATGTTATGGTCATGTGTGCTAGACTTTGGAGGGAGTTGGGACAAGCATCTACCCCTTATCGAATTTGCATACAATAATAGTTATCATTCTACTATTCAGATGGCGCCTTATGAGGCTTTATACGGGTGGAAATGCAGGATCCCCATAGCCTGGTTTAAAGTAGGTGAGTCAGGGTTGATCGAACCTGATATGATCCATAAGTCAGAAGAAAAAGTGAAACTTATCAGAGAACGCTTGCTAATAGCCCAGAGTCGTCAAAAGTCCTATTCCGATGTACAGTGTAGAGACTTGGAATTCAATGTTGATGATTGGTATTTCTCAAAGTTTCATCGATGAATGGCGTGATGAGATTTGGTAAGAAGGGCAAACTTAGCCCTAGGTTCAGTGGCCCATATCGGATCCTCCAAAGGATAAGCCGAGTGGAATATGAGCTAGAACTGTTGTCAGAGCTAGAATTTGTTCATCCAATCTTCCACGTGTCAATGCTATGGAAGTGCATAAGGGACCCGTCTCGGATTGTTCCAGTCGAGGATGTTCAAGTTACTGAAGAGTTAGCCTACGAAGAGACTCCAGTTGCTATATTAGATCGGAAAGTTCATAGACTACGGACTAAAGATGTAGCCTCCATTAAAGTATTGTGGAGAAACAGAAATGTAGAAGAGATGACTTGGGAGGCTGAGGATGACATGAGGTATATATATCCTCACTTATTCCAGGCTTGACCCAGATACAGTTAAGATGAGATTGTTGTATAGTTGTTACTTAACTGCTTACATTATTAGTACTGCTCAGTTGTTAACTTCTATGTGCAGAGTAGTTGTTAATAGCATCCTGTGAGACGCCTATGTTGGAATTTTCTGCATTTCGTATTTTCAGATAGTCCTTATTATAGAGAAAACTCTGCCAAAATTTTTCTAGCGTTAGTCAAAGGAGCTGATTCCCTTAAGTCTAAAGATTACATTCAAGGATGAATGTTCCTAAGGGGGGATGATGTTACACCCCGTAAGTTTCTATCATTTAATGGAAACATGTGTGCATATGTTGAGAATTTTGAAATACGATGCATGCAGAAAAAGGCTTGGGGGATGAATACACGAGCATGGCATCAAGCAAGCAGGAGGTCGGGGCCAAGGGCTAGTGCCTTGGGCGCCGCACCGTGCCAGCCGGTCTAGCGCTATTGCCTGCGCGCTACACACCCTTTCCTAGCGCGAAGGATGGTGCGTTGCGCCCCTTTCCCACCACCTCAATAAGTATATATAGTGAAGTGTGAGTTGAGAATTCATTTGCAAACATTTCCTTGTGAACATTTTTCTGCAAAACCTCTCCTCTCTTCAACTTTTCATCCGTTTTTCGTCGAATCACGCTGCTAAACTCCGTTCAAATGTATATTCACACTGGATAACGAGTTCTAAGCTTACAAGAAGCATCTCTACAGAGTTATTTCTTGAAAATTCGCTCGGTGTACCAGAACCCCGCCGAGTAAAGGTTGTCGAAGTTACTTTAAATTGAGTCCTAGGAGGCTACAGGCAATAGGTAAGCAGTTCTATCTTCTAAATTCTTGAGAATTGGCAAGTTTTTGGCTGAATTAATCGAAGTTAATGTTATAGTCAATTCTATTGAAAGGTATTATTATTTGCCGATTATTAGTATTAAAATAGCCTCATTTTCTCAATGTGAGAGCTGCAAATTAGTGGAATTACTGACTTCGGGTTGGAATTACTCGAGTGCTAAGGCTATTCCTGTCGGCAAGTTACTCATGTTGTTTAGCAAATACAATCAGTACCTTCTAATAGCCTGTGCCTATTAGTAGTGTGGTTAGTTGTCGCGGAAAGAAATAAGGGTATAGTATAGTACTCCTCGATGGAAGGTTTAAATCCAGTTTTGGTTGTTGCCATAGGCGATATAGGAGCTTCCTGTTCAGTTGTTTATCGATTAGAAGGATTAGTAGGCGTCTTGTTACCACCTCGAGGCCACAGAGGCCTGAGGGTGGTTGTTATCCTATATTACTAAACTAAACAGTGCAAGGCTTAGTTGACGACAGAGTATATAGTTCCACTCAGGTATAGTTAGAGGAGCCCAGACGGCTTAGATACAGTTACAGGAGCCCAGACGGCTCAGATACAGTTACAGGAGCCCAGACGACTCAAATACAATTGCAGGAGCCTAGATGGCTCAGACACAACTATAGGAGCCCAGACGGCTCAACCCAGATGCAGGAGCCTACCGGGCTCTGATACAGCTTCAGAGGACAAGTATCCCTGAGTTACAGCATGCCTACGAACCTATAGTAGTCCAGATAAGAGGGGTGTGCATTTTTTGTACTTGTCGAGGCTTATGAGGGCCCGGGTAGGTTATCCTGTATTGATTGTACCTTCCAGGATTATAGGGTCCCGGTTAGGTTATTTTTTGTACATATACTTACAAGTTATATTTCAGATTGTGAGGCTATTCAGGTTAAATTCCTATCCTCCTTATTGATTACTTTCAGTTCTTCTATTGACTTTACTCAACTTTCATTATTGCATTACATATTCAGTACATATTGTACTGACGCCCATCTTTGGGGCACTGAATTACTTTCCTGCAGGTGCGGATAGATGTGGTTCAGGACCTTCCTACTTGCCAATCAGAGTCAATAATTCAATCATATCCTTTTCTAGGGAGTTTATAGTTAGAGAAGGTTTGTTCTTTTATTTTATAGCTTTTGAGTAGGTTGGGGCCCTATCCCGATCATTATTCCACTCCTAGAGACTTGCAGGCTACAGTTTCTCAGTTGTTGGTTCTTGTTGGCCTTGTGGGGCCTATGTATATTATATTTTGTGTGGTGGCCGTGTGAGGCCTAGTGTAGCTGGTTAGTTAGTGGCCTTGTTGGCCATAGTATGAGTACGATTACCTATCTTTCATTCTACTATAACTAGAGAGCATGATGGTCTTGTTGACCCGCATAGGATCCCTTTTATTGCCTTGTTGTTGGGTTAGCTGTTTTTCTTTACAGGTGTTGTGTGGCCTTGATTTTAAGTTATTGGCAAGTACCAGAGATGCCTATGCCCAGTCAGGTTAGCCCATGTCCTAGTGTGGCACTAGGTGCTAGTCATGTCCCCCAAGGTGCGGCATGACATTAACTTGAGCTCTAACCAGGGATATTTAAGTCAAGACTTATGGCGAGGGCAAAATATACACACTTAAAGTCCGAGAGGATTTAAGTGAAATTCATCTATGCAGGTCGAAAGATGTTAGGTGAACTTAATGGTCAGTCTTACACAAAATTTACTAAGATAGATCACTAATAAAAGCCTACTAAGTTCTGAAATCATGGGGAACACAATCCTAGTTTTGTCTTGATAATTTGACACACAACTCAATCATTGTTAGCATTATTTTCTTCTTTTTATTAGCAACCCCCTTTTAAAATATTGACTATGAGTTAGTTTAATAATCATTAACATATTGTTTATTCCCTATTCCCTGTGGGATCGGCCCCAATCTAAGTTGGGTTACTATATTTGACAGCTTCCACTTTATGCTTCAATTACGAGGTGTAATTTAGGCATGATCAGTCATCAGACTATTTAGAACTCTTGTACATGTTTAGATTAGATCCTTGGGGAAAAGTTTGGTTCTGGGAATTTGTATTTCAAAGATTGATTTTAATTATTGAAGATGTTTAGGAGATGATGTCCTTGTATGTAAATTGATTAATTAGTATAGTGATTTTACTGATTAAATGATCTTTTAAAAAAAGGATTCTCTTATCGGACCATAGTCGAGGTGTCCCCACTATCAGCCAGTTTAGGGTCGTGATAGCTTATTTTTGTATTTATTATATGATAAGGATAATAGTCTTAATTATTGTAGGAATAAATGTGTCTTGATTACTATACAGAAGATTTTAGTAAAGACTATTCACTTGACATGACAAAAATGATATAAAAATATTACTCATTTGACAATACAACCTAAAAAGAATCTAAGAAAGATTATATAAATTTATCTATTGGGATTTATGTTGAATACCTATTAGATATAAAATGGTAACTTTTTCTTAAGCATATTTCTTCTTCTTCTTGTACAGTGATTACTAGTGGAATCAAAGTATTCTTTCATTTTCTTATGTATTTTTTTCTTTTATCAAACCAAGTCACTAAAGAGACATTGGTAATTTTCTTTCAATTAGGACAAAATGAGAGTAATTTTTTTAATAGATTTATCATGTATTTTTTTCAAAAGATAATGAGTAATTTTAATTTTATGTTGGTCAAGAATAAGTAGTATTGGTTTGTTTACTTTTAGTGCTGATTATTACTATAATAAGAATCATTTAAATTTATCATTAATTATAATGCTCATTTTCTAAATACATATTTTTAGCACAATCATTCCATTCAATCATACAATGTAATCATAGTTGTAGGGAATGTCCTTTACTAAGACGAGATAAGATTCTATTGAATCTACTAGTTATTTTTACAAGTGTAAGTATTAACATGAAAGAAAAAATTATTTCAGGAATAGTAAAAACTAAAAAAAAAATAGGAGACTAGAGAAAACATATAGCTATCAACTTTCAAAAGGAAGATGCGGTTAAAAAATAACACGACACGG
>JACEIK010001012.1:41049-84705 GCA_018107945.1 Datura stramonium | reverse complement strand
GAACCAGCGAATTATGATATTACTCCCACAATATCAACATTTTTGAAAAAAAAAGAAACAACTATTATGAAAAGAATAATTTCAAATCAGTACACTATGAGTACGAAAATCAAAATAACAATTTCTCAGAACCTGATTGTCATTGCACCAGATGTCCAATTTATTACAAGCTAAGAAAACTAAAACCAAAAACGAAATAAAATATTCGAGTGTTCAAAATAAGGACATCTACTAAAAAGGAGCGGTTTGTGTACTCACCTACTCACCTCCTTGATTCACAAAGGGTGCTGGCTCACGGGTGAGGGCGTGAAGAACTGTCGGGCTCAAACTCTGCACTTAAAAAGAATGCAAGGGTAGGATCAGTACATGACACAATACTAGTAAGCATCATTAGCCGACCTTTTATAATAACATCTAAACCTAACAATAGAGATATAAAAAGGGTCCTCAACTTTAAACAGAATTACAAGTCATTTTATGAATACTAGTTCTACTCAGGAACCAGTCGGCCTGCTCACTAGATTAGGCCTCTCGTTGCAGCGGACACTTTCCCGCCACAATGCGGTGTCGTAGAAGAAATGGTCTCGCTGCAGCGGCACTGCTTAGGCATTGGTCCGACAGGCTGCTCCCTTCTCAACTCATCCATCACATAGTTCAATATAATCAACAATTACATTTCACATAACACCATGAATCCAGTAAAGACCAGATCAACAACCAGCACAATTGCAAGTAATAATTACAATCCTCAGTTATTACCAGTGACAACTACTCTACAAAACACGTAGTAACAAATCGTACTTAGCATTAACGCCACGTTCATTGTTATCAGTTCGCAACATATCCACAATAAGTTAGCACATCCTCTTAGAATGTTTCACATCCACCTCATGAACATAAATGACATCCCAAATAATAAGTAAATAATACAAACAAGGGTAACATGACGGGCACATGCCTCCGCCATCTCCCCTTAACACTCACCCACACAAAATCGTGTACACACATATTAGTGGGTCTTACTTATGCCCAATCAGTCATGACCTATAGGAGACTCTAGAAATTCATGTACTATATCGGCAAGGCACCCTCTCTCACTCATATGCTCGTCTGGATGCTCCCCTTAGACACGAGTCACTCAAATATTTTTATTGTTCGCCCTGATACTCCCCTCAGGCACGATCCACTCAACATTTATATGTTAAAATCTTCTTATTCATCATCCTCACATAACATGCCAAGTGTATCATTGCGTCATAAAAACAGTTACAATCTAATTCTCCAATAAGCCATTATCAACCAACAATTCTCTCATTACTGGAGTATAATCGCTTTATTAAACATTCAGCACAGTTAATTCCATTATCATATACACAATATTATAAACAAGTCATAACAATTCAATATAACATCACAGTCATGTTCAAAAGATAAATTACCAATAATAGACTCACATATCACGTAAACGTCCGAAGACCAATCAAATATCAACATTGCACACTATGCATGCCATTATATATGCCATTCGTCCCCAAATAGTATATACAAAAGTAAGGATACGTACTAGATTCTATGAACAACTGGGGGTACTTGAACCGCATATCAACCTCGATCTCCCAAGTGGCTTCTTCCACCGGACGGTCCTTCCACTGGACTTTTACTATCAGAATCTCCTTGGATCTCAGCTTTCAAACCTCTCTGGCCAATATTGCTATAGGTTCCTCCTCATATGACAGATTCTCATCCAGTATCACAAAGTCCTACTTGATGATATAAGTTCCATCTCTATAGTACTTTTTCAGCATGGACACATGGAACGTCGGATGCACTCTAGACAGACCGGGCAGCAATGCTAGATTATAAGCCACTTCCCCCATACATAGAAGTATTTCAAATGGCCCAATATACCTTGGGTTGAGCTTTCCCCGCTTTCCAAACCTCATCACACCCTTCATAGGGGACACTTTGAGCAGTACTTGCTCCCCTTCCATGAACTCTATGTCCCTGCCTTTCTTGTCTGCGTACTGCTTCTGCCTACTCTGAGCAGCCACCAGAAAGTCCTGAATGATTCGAACCCTTTCCAAGGACTCCTTTAACAAATCTGTTCCCCAAGGTCTCACCTCAAACGTGTCAAACCACCCAATCGGAGACCTGCACTTCCTCCCATACAAGGTTTCAAAAGGTGTCATACCAATGCTCGAGTGGTAGCTATTGTTATAAGCAAACTCTGCCAAGGGTAAGAACTTTTCCCAATGACCCCCAAAGTCTATCACGCACACCTGGAGCATGTCCTCAAGCACTTGAATAGTGCACTTTGATTGCCCTTCTATCTGAGGATGGAAGGTTGTGCTCAAGTCCAACCTTGTACCCATCTTGGCCTGCAGATTCCTCCAAAAATGAGAAGTGAACTAAGTGCCCCTGTCTGACACAATGGAAACGGGCACCCCATGTAACCGAATAACCTCCTTCACATACAGCTTGGATAGTTTCTTCGCGTTGTAAGTCACCTGGACCGGCAAGAAATGAGTAGACTTGGTCAACCTATCCACTATGACCCAAATTGAGTCAAACTTCCCCAAAAGTCTTGGAAAGACCAACCACAAAGTCCATAGCTATCCTCTCCCATTTCCACTCAGGGATAGGCATTCACTGAAGAACTCCTTCAAGATTTTGGTGCTTGTACTTCACCTATTGATAAATTAAACAATGTCACCCTTCATCCTACCCCACCAATAATGTTATTTTAGATCGTGGTACATCTTCGTGACTCCGAGCTGAATGGAGTACCTCGAGTTGTGAGCTTCTGCCCGGAGAGTTTTTATTAGCTCACCAACTCGGGGAACACACACCCGCCCCTTTATTCTCAAGACTCCTTCATCATCTAACACTGCTTCCTTGGCCTCTCCCCGCAGGACTTTATCCCGGATTTTACCTAGTTTTCCATCTTCAAATTGTCTGGTTTTGATTTCCTCTAACAACAAGGATTTAGCCTCCAGGTTGGCTAACACTCCACCAATTTCGGTCATCAACAATCTCACTAAGTTGTTTTCCAAGGTCTGGACTTTCATGGCCACCGGCCGTTGAGTAGCCTCTAAGCAAGCCAGACTACCCATGCTCACCGCCTTTTTGCTTAATGTGTTTGCCACCACATTGGCCTTCCCTGGGTGGTACAAAATGGTGATATCGTAATCCTTGAGCAACTCCATCCACCTCCTCTACCTCAAATTGAGATCTTTCTGGGAGAATACATATTGTAAGTTGTGATGATCCGTGAACACCTCACGCTGAGCTCCATATAGATAGTCTCCAGATTTTCAGTGTGAACACCACCGCTGCTAGCTACAGATCGTGCGCGGGGTAGTTCTTTTCATGCACCTTCAGTTGTCTCGAGGCATATGCAATAACCTGTCCTTCCTGCATCAACACAACACTCAATCCAGACCGTGTGGCATCACAATACACAACAAAATCATTACCTTCCATGGGTAACACCAAAATAGGTGTTATGGTCAATAGAGTCTTGAGTTTTTGAAAGCTCATTTCACATTCCTCTGACCATTGGAAGGGCACATCTTTTTGTGTCAACTTGGTCAATGCTGATGCGATGGAGGAAAATTCCTTCACGAACCAAGGGTAGTAACTGGCCAGCCGCACAAAACTTTGAATTTCTGTTACGTTAGTTGGCCTTGCGCAGTTCCTGACCGCCTCCACGTTTTGTAGAACTCTGAATTTCTATTACGTTAGTTGGCCTTGCGTAGTTCCTGACCGCCTCCACCTTTTGTAAGATCAACTCGGATTCCCTCCTTGGAAACCACATTCCCCAGAAAGGACCCTGATTCCAACCAAAACTCGCACTTGGTGAATTTGGCATACAACTGCTTATCTTTCAGCAATCCCAGCACAATCCTTAAATGATTTCAATGCTACTTCTTGGTCTTAGAATACAACAAGATATCATCAATAAATACACTAACAAAGAAATCCACGTAGGGTTTGAAAATATTATTCATTAGGCTCATGAACGCAGACAGAGCATTACTGAGTCAGAATGACATGACCAGAAACTCATAATGCCCGTACCTGGACCGAAAGGCTGTCTTGGGAATATCTTTAGCCTGAATTTTCAGTTGGTGATACCCCGACCTCAAATCAATTTTTGAAAATACAGTCGCTCCCTATAACTGGTCAAACAGGTCATCTATATGAGGAAGAGGGTACTTATTCCGAATAGTTACCTTGTTCAACTGGCGGTAATCGATGCACATCCGCATACTACCATCCTTTTTCTTTACAAATAGAACCGGGGCACCTTATGGAAAAACACTAAGTATAATAAATCCTTTACTAAGCAACTCCTACAATTGCTCCTTGAGCTCTCTCAATTCGGCAAGTTCCATTCGATATGGAGTAATAGAAATGGGTCGGGTACCTGGTGCCAAGTCTATACAAAAATATATGTCATGGTCTGGCAACATTGCCGGGCAAATCTTCAAGGAACACCTCTAAGAACTCGCAAACAACCGAAACCGACTCTACGGAAGGGCCCTCTGAACTAGTGTCCCGAACATGCGCTAAGTACGTTGAACAACCCCGCTCTATCAACTTACGGGCACGAACATAAAAGATAAGATTCTTAGGAGTAGGGCTACAATTCTCTTTCAACTCCAACCTTGATGACCCTGGACCCGATATAGTGACAGTCTTAGCATAGAAATCCAGAATGGCGTGGTAAGGGGACAACCAACTCATTCCCAAGATTAAATAAAAATCAACCTTGTCTAAGATCACTAGGTTCTCTAGGGTGTCAAATTCCATGAATTCAATAATACAGTTACGAACTACTCTATCCACTAACACAGAATCCCAAATAGGAATGGACACACAGATAGGAGTATTAAGTACATCACACATAAGATCACGATCCAAAGAAAAATAAGTAGACATATATGAAAATGTAGAGCACAGGTCAAATAATGCAATAGCCATTCTATCAGCCACGAAAATCATACATGTGATAACGGTGTCTGAAGCCTCTGCCTCTGGTCTACCAGGAAAAGCATAGAAATGATCCTGGTTACCAGCCTGAGAACCACCCCGGTTGGGCTGTGCCACCCTTCTACCTTCCTGGGTGCCACCTCTACCTACCTAAGCACGTCTTCTGCCCTGTTGAACGCCACCTCTAGTAGTTGGCTAACCACCTCATCCCAGTTGTGGATGATATAAACTAAAAGCACTACCTCCTCTTCCGGCAGGGGCCAGAGCTCGAGGAGCTAGGTAAGGAATAATCTGTACACCCTGCCCGAACATGAGGCACCATCTGCAGATGTGGTCATACTCACTACATTCATGGCAGACCTTCTCAATAAACGATCTATAAGATGGAATAGAAAAAATAGGACGAGCCCCAAAATCAGATCGAATCATCTGAGTACCCCCCAACTGCACCTGACAGTCACGGAGCTGTCCCTGGTGGACCTTCAACCGACACCTACATGGTAGACTGAATAGGGTACCCAAAGAAACTCTGTGGTACTGCAGCCTTCCCACAAGAACCACCGAAATAGATATTGTCATTTACACTAATTACGATCTTCATATTTATGAACTTTTTTGTATAAATATATGCATTCTAATGATATAGAACTATTTTCATTAGATCATCCATGTTGCTGTTGCAGAAAGCAACATGCTCCATTTGTCTTACTGTTCATTACCTGTCTTTAATATTGCACATGTTAATATAGCATCCTTGTGTGAGCTTCACCCTCCTGCATGCGTGTAGAATTATAATTGTTTATCCTTTTAAGTCTTGCAAACTACATCAATTCAGTGGTTGTCATGATAGCATAAGGTTGATCTGCAAGTGTTAATACAGCTACTAGTGCTTATGGTGAATTCTTCATTTAGTAAAAATGCTTGCTTATGGGGAATGATTTTAGATATTGGTGTTTCGTGGTGTTAGAAATTTTCGTTAAGCATATTTTTACTTGGCTCATTTATTATTTATGTTGTACAAAGTAGAGATTCCTAACTTGCCCACCGGCCCCACATACCCAAAAAGAATAGACGTTCATGGGATCCCTTTAGGCTCAACCCTACCTTGAGTATATGTGTTATTGTAAGCCAACTGAGATGGTGTTAACAACAGTGTTGTGGTGATTAATCTTATATGTAATCTACATAAAGAAAAGAAATAGAAAAAAGAAAATCAGTAATTGTTAATGTTGATAGTAGCATCAACTATCATCCAACTATCACAGAAAATAAAGTGAGGGAGAACTGGTAGAAATAATAAGTAATATACAACTAATTGAACAATAATTATGCTTAGCTTCTTTAACTTCATGAGAGAACTTTAAGTATTCTTCAACTAATTGAACCATATCTATGACTAACTTAAACAAAGTGGGTGAAAACAAGTCTTTAACACAACCAAAATCATCTGAGAGTTTCTTTGTCATAGTAACGAACATGGGTGTGTGCAGGTTCTCGCCCATATAAGGAAACATTTCAATGAAAGTGGGCTTCATACTAGAAGAACCAAGATCCGGACTGCAATCATCAGCATTGAGCATTACAAGTACTGAAAAGTTGTTCTGACAATCCATGAGAATTTCCTTGATCCACTATCAGTTCTAAGAAGCATTGCACTGTCTGGTAACTTCAAACCTCAGTCGATTGGTGTCTTGCCAGAAGGTGTTGCACTGTAAAAAAAGAGGAAGTTAACAAATGTAACTAACAATTTGCAGGACATAACTTCCACATAGAAACATTTAAAATCATTTAATTAGACTAATAGAAAATCATATGGAAGATTATATGCTGGGATATAGTTGAATAAGAAGCTTAGAAAAAAATTGAATGGAATTCATCTGTTTAATTTATGAAAAGTCGCCTCAAATATAGCAGCAATTTTTTTATAGACTAAGGATCCAAAATTTGCTTTTATATTTCTGCAGGCATGCCTAGCTAAACGGTAAACGAAGAGCAACTGGATTTATATTTAACAATCCATATGGTATTAAAAGGTTTAAATAGGCTCATTAGCTTATAGATGTGAGTACACTTGGCACAAAATGCCTGTGTCCTATCAAAATGCGTGTTCTTTGTGCAAGGCCTATCAGAGTGCTTGTTGATGTAGCGCTACTTATAAATTGTAGTTAAGTTACTTAGTATGACCTTCATTAAAAAAATCCTTTTTAAAAAGTCCGCTGCAAGAAATCTCTTATTTTCATTTTTGGAGAGATAGGTCGTTTGGTAGTTTGTTGGAAAATGAGCTGGCAATAATTCTAAAACTGGCATATTGGACTCTATATTCTCACTTGATTTTGGTAGTTTTTATTGGAAGCTTTTGTTCTTAGCAGGTCTAAATCTACTTATCATAGCAACAGACAACACTATACTTACTGATGCTGCATTATATGTGTAATTAATTGTGATATTGATTGAACCCTGAACAAGTGAACATATTGCGAATAGTAATTGGGATTTGGAAAGAATTGATTAAGCGCATATTTTCCTTATATCTTGCAGCCCATGGATTGATAATTCTTTCCTTTTGTAGGTGATGATATCTGCAAAAGAAGAGTCAAGCCTATCAATTCCACCGGCTATGGATGGTCTGTTGAAGTTTCACAAGCAGATTGTTGATGTAGACACTGATTCAGCTAATGCTCCACCAGGCGTAGGGAGGCCAGTCACGACAAGACTACTTGTGGCAGCTTCACAGGCTGGAAACTTGATTGGGAAACAGGGTAGCACTATTAACTCTATTCAAGATACATCTCATTGCACCATTCGAGTAATTGGAGAAGGTGCTTCTCTCTTTAACTTAGTTATCCTTGAGAATTTAGTCCTCACTATTGATCCCTTGTCATTTGTAGTCCATTACTGCCTTGTAATGTTGTCAAGCTAAAGGGTATTTCAAGAGAAATTTGGCATTGTCGAAATTCTTGATATAGGATAAGGATGTGTTTTCCCGTGAGCTCTCATAATTTGGGCAAGTATGCGTTGGCTAACTAGGTCTGTAATCTCTATAATGGAGAAGAAATTAGTAAGACTCGTGAGCATCTAATAAGGATTTACTGTTAACTACAGCATTGCCAAAAGTGAAAAGCGAGGGGAAGTACCATGTTGGTGGACTTTAACTGTGAAGTGCTCACTGGAGAAAGGAACAAATGGAAAAAAATAATGTTCAATATAAGGAAGGTAACTAAATTTCCTGATAAAAAGAAAAAACTAATTGTGTAGTAGGAACTAGATAATAGGAAGTCTTTCATAAAAAAAATTAGAATATCGATGAAGTAAAAAATGTTGTTAGTCAAGTGTGAAAACAATTTCAAAAAATTTAGCGAAGATGAAAAGATATAGTTGTAAGTTTCTAATTCAATATCTTGGATTGTGTGGGAAAAATGACACTTTCTATTTGACTTGGGAAGAGTGCTCATACTTCTCTCTTTGAAACATGCTTCTACAAGTCTTTTTTCAGTAATAGCCCTTTCAGGTTCATATGGAAGATAAGATCATCTTCATCTCAGGCGATTAATTCTTTGAAGTAATCAACGTAGGGGATGTGTGGTATGTTCTCATTGAAAGAAGCAGAAGATTCACTTGATAGAATCAAGATCGAAGAGAAAAATCTCCGGTGGGCTTATGATGCTCTCAATCAAGCATCTAAGGGGACAGGAAATCTTTACGGACATTGGGGAAGGAAGATCAAGAAAACATATATAAGGTGTACCAAAATTGAAATACTTATGGTCGCTTCACTTGCATTAAAACTAGGCTGGGAGATGGGAAGAATTCCATAATCATACCGGAGACTATAAACAATAGAGGATGGAGCTCTAACCTTGGCCAACCCAGACTTTGAAGACAATAACTTCCGGTTCCTTAAGAGATGTCTGGTGGGCACCTTCAATGACCCTTTTGATCACAACTCGAATTTGGAAGTAATACAGAAATATTTTTTGACTGTTGAAAGATATGCGCTAGGATGAGAGTGGTCCACTGTCCCACAATCTATTCCTATTCGAACTACCCTCAAGACAAGAGGTGGGTAGGGTTAAGCCGGAAATTGATTAGAGATTGGTGGTCTCTGATGATGGGTAAAGAGTTGGCTAATCATACCTCCTATCACCTCTGGATCAATGTTTTTGGGATCCTGCGTCATGCTTGGACCATGAAAAAATTCAGACATATTTGCAATCTAATGGAGGTTTGTTGGCGTTGATAAAGATACAAAACACCAGTGTCACTTCCTTTGGGCGAGTGACAATTGGAAGTTTGAAGTCTCCATGATAAAAGAACTTGTTGCATCACCTCAGTGATCAGAAGAAAGAAAAGACGCAGGCGAGGAAAGGGAGGAATTTATGATGAGCAAAGCAATGGCGAATTCATCGAGACTGGGAGAACAAGGAAAAGTCAAATCTACACATATGGGTGGTTAGACAGAGTATGACCACTTTCATTCAAATTTGGCGGGTTCCAAAGTCTCACAATTAGTCACTAATCAAGTTCTGGCTGTGAGACCAAATAAACAAAAGTTGGGCCAAGTTGTTTTGGGACAAGGCTTTGTTTAAGTCTAATTACTCAAAGGGCCAAGTAGGGCTTCTAAGCATAAGACTAAAAGACCCAGTAAGAAAAAGCCCCTTCAGAAGTGGAAAGTAAAGTGCAGACCTTTAGTTTTAATAATGGGTAATACATCGTCCCTAAGCAGCAGGGCATCACCAATTGTTACAGCGATTATAGCGAAAGTTCTCAATTGGACGCAGGAGAGGAAGCTGAAAATTCAAAAAAGTTCTAAAAGGACTCGCTTTACATATGAATTGGTCGGATGTTATTCCCGAGTCCATTGGATGGACAGATTCTGATTTTTCAATTCCTTGTGTTAGTGATTCTCTATCACTCCCTTGTTATGAAGAAGAACATCCTGCTCCACTATAGTGCAACAACCTAGATATCTAAACGGATAAGACAGTAATGGGGAAATCTTGCAAGGTGTGTGGGGTAAATCTCACTAGATTCGAGCATGAATTGTTGAATTTAATTCTAAGAATGGAGCAAAAACAACAAACACAACTCTTAAAAGGGAAATCATCAGTCTCTACCAAGTCGAAGAGTAAAAGAAAAGGGGAATCTGAAGTACTTAATGTGGTTTGTCGTATTAACCATGAGGGGGGCTAACAAGAAGGAAGGGGGTACGCAAGGCAGGAAGCATCCATAATGAAGATTAAAATTTTTAGCTGGAACATAAGGGGCCCAACGGTAACAATAAAAGAAACACCATCAGTTCCTTGGTCTGTAAATGGAGGTCGGATATTTTATGCTTTCAAGAAACCAAAACAGAAGACTGGTCAAATAGGTATGGTACACCAATTATGGGAAAATAGTTGGGCTGCTTGGGTTGAAACGAAGGCAAGTGGTAGCATGATTGGTATCATCATTGTCAGATAAGAGATCCTGGAGATATTATGACTTTTATCTAAGCAGCTACTCGATCACTTGTTTCCTTGAAAGTCTCAGTGAAAATTTTAGATGGTGTTTCATAGGGGTGTACTGACCCAACACTAATGCAGAAAAGGAAGAATTTTGGTAGGAACTGGGAGCAATAAGAGGGATTTAGGGTGATCAATTAGTGATAGGAGGTGATTTTAATGTGTGTGTTATACCCCGTAAATTCTTGACATGTAGATGGCCTATTCGCATGTTGGTTAAGAGTTTTAGAATGCCATACATGCTAGAAAAAGGCCCGGGGAAAGATCAGACAAGTTTTAGAATGCCATACATGCTAGAAAAAGGCCCTGGAAAGATCGACAAGCGCCAAGTCGCCGCCGTGAAGAAAAAATGCGACTTATAAATCACATTCCAGAATGCGACTTATACCGCATTCCGTGAATGCGACTTATAGGTCCTAATTGTAGCTATATGCCCCAACTTCGGTTTTTCATTAAAGTTTCTTATAATTTCCAAGGAACAAACAGAAAAAATGTTAAGAGAGGGCGAAGTGATTTGAGGAATGTCCTTCCGATTACGCTCACAAATGAGGTCCAAACTCGAATTAATCTGAGATACCGAGGTATTTAAGAAGGGAGCATTCCTCGGGTTTAGTTTCGTGAAATACGACCGGTTAATCGTCGTGCTACCGAGCCCAGGTAAGTGGAATTGCTCCAAATTAGTGTCAATATACTCCTAGCCCTAAAGTGAGTATTTCTCCTTTTGGACTTTCGAGAAATAGCAGATTTTCGATCGTTTCTCGATAAGCCAAATTGGGCTATATATATATATTCTAATTTTTTTAATTTTTTTAATTTTTTTAATTTTTTTAATTTTTTTAATTTTTTTATATATATATATATATATATATATATATATATATATATATATATATATATGAATGCAGTTGGGAGAAATAGTTTGGCATCGAATCGAACTACGCGTTAGTCGGAAACTCAGCTTGCTGTACAAAGCTAATTCCTCGGCAAGTTAGTAATCCAAAGACAAGTAGATAGCGAGTTATATAGAAGAAAGAATTCAGAAGTTGAAAATTGAGTCCAATATGAGCTTAGTAAGCGTGTTTTGAATTTAGCAAGCATGTTTATAATGTTATGATATATATATATATTCGTAATGAAAGTTAGCAAAGCAATATCGAAAGCGATAATATCTCAAAGCATAAGATATCCAAGATACTGATAATATCTCGTATACAATATACGTACGCCGATACATCTCAGACATGATAAGCCAAGATGAGAATCGCATAACATAGAAAAGAGTTCGAATGAGAAATCGAATACATATAGTATTTTCGGCTCAAGCATGCTTGCTATATGTGATTATTGATTGTTGAGACTTGTTTGTGTTATGAGGGCGTCTTGAGCGTCCCCGCGCCCCCGGTTGGTAACTTTGTCGACCCACCGCAGGGTGGGGATACGTCACTCCCAAGGAGTGGCATGCCGCCCCAATGGGGACTAAGATGGGATGGAGCTTTCCACATATCAGCCGATCAAAGATAGCAGTACAAGCTTACCCTATTGTGCTTGTGCCTGGGGGACAACATTATAAATAACAGCATACGCTAGCGCTTATAGTTTACGTACAGAGTCCTCCCTACTGCATACGCTATTTATATCGAGGTCATAGCTCGAGCTGAGACCCAGAGGGCCGGTAGAGGTGTGCTCGTAGTTAGTAGGCGAGTGGAGTGATTTATTTTTGGATGGTTTTGACCCTAGTAGGGGTATATAGATTGTGTGTTGGCTGGAACCTTCCGGCTTATGGGGGCTGGTATTATCCTTGCTTGTTATATATATGTATATATATATGTTATTTATTAGCTAATAGACAGCAAAACATCTCCACGTCGATAGGTATGCTCCTACCTTACTCGCACGTAGTGCCTGCTTCGCATTCCCATCGCCCGTATAGTTCCTGCATATCTTATAATCGTTCAGAGTTTCTAGTTATGATGTTTATGGCCCGGCTATGATCGCTTGCTTTACAATCTGGGCACTGGGCGTACCGACGCCCGTTTGGGGCGCGCATTACTTGCCCCTGGGCAGTACTCATAGACGAGGAGCCGATCCTCGTGATTCCAGCTACTCGACTGAGTCATCACCCGTCATCCGGAGCCCGATATTCGAGGTGTAGTTCATTTTCTTTGTTGTATATACGGGCAAAGTCGGAGCTCGTCCCGACCATCTTACCGTGATTCTGAGGCTTGCGTATTGTGTATATATATATCTCCCCGTGGTTAGTTGTGCTGGTCGGGGTCGTGCTTACTTAGTCAGTTTAGCCGTTTAGTGTTGTTGGATTGTGTTGGCCGTGTGGGGCCGTATTCAGATAGTAGTGGGTGGACTCGTCGGTCACGATGTTCGCATTCATTATATTGAGTTAGAGATAACTAGATAAACATTGTGGCCTTATCGGCCCGCATAGGTTTCCCTTTATGAGTGTGTTTCGGTTAGTTGATGTTACAGACAAAATATAGGCCCAACTTGGTCTGAGGCTGTATTTACAATGTTATATAGCCCGTTGATCCCAAGAATCTGAGATAGAGCCAGGAAGGCACTAGATGTGCTTAGGCACGTAGTCTAGCAAATTAAAGTGTCCCATTAGGGCACTGTGTGCTGCCATACCCCCATGGGCGTGACAAACTTGGTATTAGGAGGTGTCGTGTCCCAGAGTCTCGTAAGTCGTGCTAAGAGAGCCTTATCTATGGATGTGTTGTGCACCACATAATTATAGGCAGGAGGCTTCAAGGCATATTGGATGGTTACTCTTTCTTCATATTCAAACGTGCTATAGAACAAGACAAGTATAGAGTCGAGTTCTTAAACTTACCATATTCTTGAATACAAGATAGGCTGCATCGCCGTATATCATATCCTGTGCAAGATCGATATAGCAACAGAGAGGGCACCACCACAAAGGTAATACAAAGAGTAGGGAGGAGGTATCAGTGGACCTCCCAATTTGATACCTTATCGATACCATCCCTAGTATATGTCGATAACTTTAATAGAAGTCATAAGCATAACGTATAAATGAGTTGATTTATTTGTTAGATATATAAGATCTGATTAAGATAATAGACAATATTAGATTATCAGATAAGTGTGAGAAAGAGAGGGAAATGTAGGATTCCCACCTCAATCCCTTCGTATGTGGTATAGTTCCATGTCTTCGTTTCGTCAAGTAAGAAAAGCCATTCCTACCCTTTAGTTTTGATCTCAGTGATAGCAAAGGGCATAAGGATTATATGATGTTGCCCAAAGTAGGCAGTAAGTGAAAGGTGGATTGGTTGATTCCGTAGTGTTAGAAAGAGTAAGGAGCCACTATGATTATGTGTTGTGCAGCCCTCACTTCGTAATAAGCCGAAGAGCAAGTAAGACTACTAGCTTACTCGAAGTGGGCGAGATCCGTCAATGATGGACTTGAAGAAAAGTCAAGTTCAAGTCAGAAAAGTATTTAATCCGTAGCATGCTAACGACTTAGGTATGTCCGCAAGATAATAGCTATGATTTCGGCCGTGATACCGAAAGGTAGGGAGGTCATGTGAATCGATGGGTCCGACTGCAAGCCGAAGAGGTATAAGCTAGACTTGACCAAGTAACTTATTAACAATGTAAGGCAAAACGTTGAAACCCCGAGTTCACCCTAAGCAAGATAAGGGAAGAAGCAAGAATACCGCATTTTGAGGAAAATTAGAATCACCTCCGCATTGAGAGAATATAGTGTATTAAGGATCAAGCTCTAGACCGACGCTTAAGAGACAACAAGATTGTAGTTTAGAATGTTGAGGTACATCCGCCTACGGAGAAGGTAAGAGGGTGCCGACCGTGAGACTTTAGTCTAGTGTGGCCTAGAGGCAAGGTTCACCGTACGCCACGGCCCTTAATGTAGTGCTAAGTAAGGCCACAAGGTGCGGATGTTGACCCCACATTGTAAGAGTGACGAAATTCTAAATAGCAGATTATAGCTAAAGTGCATTTGTTTGTTGCTCTTAATGGGATGAAAACCCAAGGAAATGGTACGAGAGGACCGGAGATATCATTAGACCGTAAAAGCAGATATCACGGCGGTATAAAATTCAAAAGAAAGTATGTCAAAGATTAAGTATTACTACAAAAATTCAAGATAGTATTGTACGTAGTTGCTGATATATATATATATATATCGACAACCGAGAAGCTGGCCATAGGGGTTACAATCACACAAATCTGTTAGCTGCTAGGAAATATATAAAGCCGTATCGCATCACAGACCCCTTGCCAAAAGGGGGCAAGTTAAGTGATTCATGTACAAAAGCCTACAGAAACTTCTCTCTCGCTCTCGCCTTATTGAGTTAACGGACTTATATGCTTGTTATCGATCTAGGCTTTAAGCTCACAAGAGTTAGTAGTCTGAATCAGTAGTAGATGATACTGGCATAGTTAGACGGTCTAACGACCACTGCGTTCCGTAGTAACAGAAGCATCCCTAAAGATTAGTAATGTTATCGCATGTGCCGTAACTAGAATTAGAGACCTAATAGGCATACTTCGCAGGTTAGCAACATGTAATTATTTTCCAGTATGTTAATGGTCGTACATCGTTTCCAGCCTTTGTAGGTGAGAGTCGACCTTAGTCAACCTAGAAGTTATTATGTGAACACCTCGCAAGTTAGCCAGCCGTTCGAGTCAGACTCAACCCGTGGGTACCCCAAGAAAGGGTCCACACGCAGTCAGCGATGCACTAGTACTTCCGCCGGTTCTCGTAAGATATCTGATACGAGCCCTAGCAGAAGTCCAAATTTTTGCTGAATGGCTCATACGACCGAGAATTTCACAGAACAGCAAAGATAAACCAAGTGGATATGAACAAGGCGTAAGAAATTGCAGTAGTACTGCCAAAGCAATGTGTGTTTATTAAGACAAGGAGATCGGTAGGTTCCCTATGAAGATCCAGTGGACGGATCGCCCGAGAGTAAGTCGGACTAAGTAAAACTCTACAATTGTTCAATTAGAGAACAAAATGCTTAGTTGTCCATAACTCCGCCAGCTATGGCATGAGTTACGTATGTCCGAGTAGGACATTTAGAGCATCGTTAGACTATCGCACCATTCGGCCATTCAACCCAAAGCTCTATTCAAATATGCAAGGTTATTCAAATTAAGATTATTAGAGATCATGATCATTATCAGGATCCTCCGATCGACACGGGCTCATGATGTGCGTGCATTACTGTCAGTTATCCCAAAGAACAAATAGCCTTAGCATGCGGCTAGAAGGCCGGATAAGCCCTAGCTATACCGTAGATTACCTATCGGCTTCTCCGTCATAATAAGACAGTATGACCGCTAATTATATGCCAAGTTCTCTAAATGGAATATTATGTATCAATCAAGAAGAGCCAATTTAGTAACAAATGCCCTTTGCCATAAATCTATGGGGAGTTTGGCGTAATTGTAGCCGAACAAAGGGAATTAGCCCGAGAAATACACCAAATAGCCGCTTTAGCCGTTCGTGGCAATGTAAATGTAGAGGACAACAGAAAGCAAATAATTAAGAACACCGTAGTGTCGCTATTGGTCAGGAGGGAAGAACGACAATATGAAGATCCCGACCTGGTTCAATTTAAGGATAGAATTCAACAAGGGAAAGCGCCAAATTTTCTGATAACTGAGATGAAGTGTTGTGATGTAAGGGCCGCCCGTGGTTCCGTATATTTCAGTGGCTTCGCAAATAGATTATGAGTGAGGCAGGCATTACGCCCGCTATTATTCCACCCAGGCGCGACGAAATTGTACCACGATATCAAGGAGATCTACCGGTGGCCAGGTATGAAAAGTGGAAATAGCCGAATTTGTAGCCTAGTGTTCTAACCGCCAACAAGTAAAATTGGAACACTGTAAACCAGAGGATTGATTCAGACATAGCCGTGCCCCTCCGAAATGGGAAGCAATAAACATGTGGACTTTGTAGCGTGGATTTACCCTGGCATGCATAGACATGATTCCATTTGGGTAATAGTTGACAAACCGACGAAATGCCTCATTTCCTTCCAATGAAAGCTACTTTCTCAGCCAAAGATTACGTTGAATCAGATATCGAGAAATAGTTAGATTACATGGTGTTCCAAGATTCATTATCTCCGACAGAGGAGCACAATTTGCATGTGCCTAGATTTTGGGCGTCACTATTTCGTAGAGGTATGTAAATGCAGATTAATTTGAGCACTGCATTCCACCCTTATTTATGGACAGCCGTAACGCACTATTCGCGTACGCCGAGGATATGCCACGCAAAAGCCAGACTGGGAGGTGATGGCACAGCACCTCGCCACCAATGAGCTTATTGAATGTTATCACCACTTGACCTGACGCTTTCCTGAAAAAACAAGGCGAAATGCGTGACTTTTCTGCCGGTTGTTTGAAGCGGAGAGTCACAACATTTGCCACATCGGTTCCATGTCAGAGAAGCGTAAAGCTTACCTGTATGCTCATTAACCGCATAGAGCCGCCAGAAATCATATGTTGATGTGCGGCGCAGACCTCGGAATTTGGTGTGAATGACTCGGGTATTTCGAAAATCTCCGATGAAAGGGGTGATGAGATCTCGTAAGAGAGGTAAGCTCAGTCCGAGGTTTGCTGGGCCTTATCATCTGGCCGAAGAATAGCCCAAGTGGCATACGAGCTGAACTTGCCTTAATTAGAATATGTTCATCCAGTTTTTCATGTATCTATGCTAAGGAAGGGACTGAGACCCATCTGTGAGTGTAGCCTCCCAATTGTGATGTCCAAAGCTGATGGAAGATTCGGCCTTATGAAGAGGTTCCAAAGAGCTATCTTAGACTGTACGTATTCGTAGATTGAGAACAAAAGATATTGCGTCTCACAAGGTACCGTGCGTAACAGAACCGAGAGGAGATGACTTAGGAAGCAAAAGAGAAGATATGAAAAATCATATCCTCTACTTATTTCAAGCCTAGTCATCCAAGAGGTATGTTAGTATTGTTATCATATGAAACGCTTTATATTACATGTATAAATGAGATAGCTCACTCTAGTCTTTTACGGATGTATGCTATAGTAGGTGGAGTACCGTATTGACTTTTCTGCATCTCAGATTTTTGGGATAGTCCATATTGGCTGTGAAACTCGCCAAAATTTTTCTAAAAATAAGTTGAGTAAGTTGGGAATTCCTATAGATAGAAGTTTACATTCGAGGACTAATGTTCTTAAGGGGGAGGGGAGAATGTTACACCGTAAATTCTAGACATGAGATGGCCTATTCGCATGTTGGTTAAGAGTTTTAGAATGCCATACATGCTAGAAAAGGCCCGGGAAAGATCGGACAAGCGCCAAGTCGGCGCGTCGCAAGGCAAATGCGCTTATAAATCGTATCTCCAGAATGCGACTTATAAATCGCATTCCGTAAATGCGACTTATAGGTCCCACCTATATATATGCCCCCAACTTCGGTTTTTCATTAAAGTTCTTATAATTTCCAAAGGGAACAAATGTAAAATGTAGAGGGCGAAGTGATTTGAGGAATTTTCTTTCCGATTACGCCGCCAAACCGAGTCCAAAATCAATTAATCTCGACATGAGGTATTTAGCAAAGAAGTAGCATTCCTACGGGTTTAAGCCGTGAAATTCGGCCGCGAATCGTCGTGCTACTGAGCTCAAGGTAAGTGGAATTGCTCCAAATTATGTCAATATAATTCTAGCCCTAAAGTTGAGTATTTCTCCCTTCCTGGACTTTCTGCTAAATAGCGAAGCCGACCGTTTCTCGATAAGTCAAAGTTTGGGCTAATATTAAATTGATTCAATTTTAATTTAAAAAAACAAAAAAAACATGTAATTTAATTAAAATTAATTATATATATATATATATATATATATATATGAATGCAAATTTGGGAGAAATAGCCGAAGTACTGACCGAACTACGCCGCGGCCGGAAACTTGCCGAAGGTATTGCTGTAAAGCTAATTCCTCGGCAAGTTAGTAACCCCAAATTCCATGGCTAGAAATATAAAAAAGGTATAAAATTAACATAAAAAAAAAAAGATTGAAAGGTTAAACTCAAAATTCAAAATAACAAAATAATAATATTTTAATTATATATATATATATTCAAAATAAAAAAGTTAGCAAAGCACACGCATTACTCGATAATATCTCGCTACAAGATAGCCGTACGCCGATAATATCTCGTATACAATATAGCCGTGACAAATGCATAACATCTCATATACAAGATAGTTCAAAGATAAGAATCGCATAATGCGTAAAAGAGTTCGAATGAGAAATCGTATCACGTAGGGTATTTTCAATTAAAGCATGCTTGCTATATGTGATTATTGATTGCTGAGACTTGTTTCGTGTTAAGGAGGGCAATTCCTTTGAGCATCCCCGCCGCCCCTGGGTTAGTGACTATTGACCTACCGTGAGGGCGGGATACCGTCACCCAAGGGAGTGGCATGCCGTCCGCAGAGGGACGAAGATGGGATGGAGCTTCCCATATCAGCCGATCAAAGATAGCAAGATAGCCTACTCCTGTTGTGCGCTTGCACCTGTGGGATAGATTATGTATACAAACACAAGCATAATTTACAAATTATAGTACAGAGTCCTCCTAGCTCTGCATAATTATTATATCAGAGGCCATAGCCCGAGCCGGAGACCCAGTGGGGCCCAGAGGTGCTCGTAATTGGGTAGACGAGTGGAGTGGATTTATTTTTGAATGGTTTCGACCCAGGGCAGTGGTCATATAGATTGTTTGTTGGTTGGCACCTTCCTATTTATGGGGATGGTTTTGGTCCTTGCTTGTTATATATATGTATATATATGTTATTTATTAGCTAATAGACAAACCAGACACGTCGACATGCTCCTACCTTACCTCGCACGTAAAAGCCTATTTCGATTCTATCACCTGCATTAGCCCAGACATCTTCACTGCTCGTGAGTTTTTAGTTATGATGTTTATATTCGCCATGACCATTGCTTTGCACAATTTGCATCAGCAGACCGACGCCCGTTTGGGGGCGCTCGCATTACTGGGCCTAGTAATCATGTGACGAGGAGCCGATCCCGTGATTTCAGCCACCATTGGAGTCATCGCCTCCCGTCATCCGAGCCCGATATTCGAGGTGTGGCTTCATTTTATTTTTGTTGTATGGGGTGCACGTGGTAGGTCGGGCCCCGTCCCGGCCATCTTATCGCTTCTTAGAGGCTTGCAGAGATTGTGTATATACATCTCCTCGTGGTTAGTTGTACGGTCAAGTGGGGTCGTGCGTTTTGTTTAGTCAGTGAGCTTCGTTTAGGCAAGCTGTTGGATTGTGTTGGCCGTGTGGGGCCGTATTCGTATAGGTAGTGGTGACCTTGCCTGGTCACGTAGATGTTCGGTATTCATTATATTGGAGTTAGTGAAACTAGCCAGCATTGTGGCCTTGTCGGCCCGCATAGGTTTCTTTATGAGTGTGTTTCTGGGTTAGCCGATGTTACAGACAGGTGGCTATAGGCCCAAGCCGGGCTCGGGAGGTCGTCTCTTACAGCTCGCATAGCCCGTTGATTCCATGAACTGGAAGTTAGAGCCGCCCAGTAATTAGATGTGCTTAGGCACAATAGTCTAGCAGTCCGTGTCTCTAATAGGGCACCAGTGCTACCATACCCCTGGGCTAGCGAAGTACAGTGATAGTGTGTAGGTTCAAAAAGTAAAAGATTCAATTGCACAAGAAGAACCATGGCCATGTTGAAGTTTTCGTACACAATTCTTGCACTCCAATTGATTGACTTACTCTTCAGGGCTCAATAGGATTCCGTCAAGGGGGAAAGACACCCTTCAAGCTTCCAGAATTGATAGGTTTTCTCCTCTCTACATGATGGAATGATAGTTTTCAATCCATTAAGCAGTTAACACTTTCAACTATTATCTCTGATCATAAACCACTACTGCTAGAAAATGAGGCTCGGGAAACAACAAGTTTCTTATTTCAAACTTGAAAACATGTGGTCAGCAATGTGAGGGTTTAATTGACATGTTAAAAGCGGTGGCGTGGAAAAAGCCATATAGCTCGTGTTTGGATTTCATCCTCGTAAATTGAGGAACCTGAAAAAAAGTATTACTATCTAGAATTAGGATATATGATAGAGTTAAAGATAGACGAAGAAGAGGTTTAAGTAGAAATGTTAGCCTTAGCAAATATAAGAATAGAGTCCTCTACTCAACTGGAAAAGCAAAGGTTTATCAATCTAAAGTTGGAAGTTCAAAATTTGGCCAAATCTGAAATGATTTCTTGGAGGCAAAAGTCCAGATCTTTGTGGCTTAAGGATGGAGAAAACACAAAGCCAAGAAATGTCCAACTCTGCAGAGATATTAAATGTACATAGATAAACTTATGCGTGGGTTAAATAATTGTAGAATATGCAAATTATGAGGAGATGCTAAGGTACTACTTCAAATTTATACATGGAAAACCGAAGCTTGAATGGAGGCCTACTACCAATTTTAAAGATGTGCACAACTTATTAGGCGATATTATCGCGATGATGTAGATATGCTTGCAAAAAAATTCCGAGGAGAAAATTCATTTTATCATTAAGTCATGTGCTCCCCGATAAAGCATTAGGACCTGATGGTTCCACTATGGCTTTTTTTTTCCAAAGAACGTGGATTTACCGCCGTGGCGATGGGAGCTCTCGCACATTTCCCCCATCATTATTGTCATATGGTTAAATCCTTGCAATTCCTTCTTCATTACACCGATACCTAAAACCAAAGGGCCGTGGGAATTGCAAAGACTATAGACCGATTAGCCGCATCGGTAGTATACAAGATTGTGTAAGCTTTTGCGTAAAGGCTTAAGAGGATTATTGTCGTTTGTTTCAACATATTAGAATGATTCATAAAGAACAGGCAAATTACAAATGCAACATTGATGGAAAATGAAGTGCTAGATTGGAGGATTAAAAAGTGGTGAATCTGGTGTGATGTACAAATGTGACATTGAGAAGGCATTTGACCAGCTCAACTGGTCTTACCTTATTTATATCCCAAGGAAGAAGAAATTTGGATACAAGTGGATTAGATGGATCAAATTTAGTATTTCGATTATGAAATACTCGGTCATTGTGAAAGAGAACTAGTGGGCTTTTTCTCTAAGAAAGAAATCTGATAAGGAGACGTCCTCTCTCCCTTTTTTGTTTATTATAGCAATGGAGGGTCAGAGTAAATGTTAGAAACGGGTCGACCAAAGCAATGGATTCAGGGTTTCAATGTGGGTACTACCCTAGGTTTCCACGCTCTACACCTACTATATGTTCACGATACACTCATTTTTAGTAAGGCTGACTTAACATAAAGGTTATACCTGAACCTTATCCTCCTCTCTTTTGAAGCTCTTTAGGTTGCATGTCATTGTGTCAAAAGCATAATGTATCCGTCAACAATATTCCTAATATTGAAGAGCTAGCAAGCATAATGGGATGTACTATTGGAATATTTCCAACCACTTGTCTTGGTCTACCCTTGGGAAATTTTGTGCACGTTAAATCTGGAAAGGGATCCTAGAGAAATTTGAAAAAGATTGGCCTCCTAGAAGATGCAATATCTATCAATGGGGAAGACTGGTCCTATCAGTGTGCTTGATAGCTTACTCCACATACTACATGTCATTTTTCCCATTCCTAGCAAGATTTGACAAGATTTGAGGGACTTTATGGGAGGAAATAGCAGCCTTCGCAAACTCCATCTCATGAAATTGGACAAAGTTAAACAACCAAAGAACAAGGGAGGTTTGGGCATTAGAGACTTAGCTTCTCATAGTAAAAGCATGCTCTTGAAATGGTTATGGAGGTTTAGTACAAATTAGCCTATGGAAAGCAGTTGTTGCGTTAAACATGAAAGAAGGGATAAATGGAGAACAAGAATTTCTCAATTCACCCCGTGTGGTTGGTCCCTGGAAATACATTAGCAAGTCAGAGAGAGTTTTTTGCTATAAAGGTCTGGTTCAAAGCAAGGGATGATTGGTTCACATATTAAATTCTGGAGTAGCAGATACAATAGGGGTCCACCTGATGGAAGTTCTGCTATCCCAAGCCTCGTTCTGCATTGCTTGGGAGCTAAACTCCACAGCCTGTACGTAATAGATGTGTGGCAAACAGATGGAATGTAATGCTTAGGAGAAATGTGTAGGATTGAAAATGGAAGTCGGCTTGAACTACTTACTGGTGTGAAAATACAATATGAATGAGAACTATGCTGATAGACTCCGGTATGGAGAGCAAACAACACCTTCATGGTAAAATATGTTTATCATCAAATATGTTGTCAGAACCGCATCACCAATCTTTGGCCATGGAAACTTATTTGGAAGACCAAAATTCCTCCCAAGATCATCTGCTTTTGTTGGATTGTTTTTCTCTACATGAAGCTTATTTAATACAAGATAATATCAACAAAAGAGGCCTTCAACTAGATAATAGATGCTATATGTGTCGAATAGCATAGAACTGCCAATCACTTGCTCCTTCACTCGTGCAAAGGCCAAGGACCTATGGATATGTTTTGGCTGCATTTTGGCTATAATGGATCATGCCACAAAATGTGAAAGAAGCCTATGCAACCTGGTATATGTGTAGAGTTGATAAATCCATCAAGAAAATATGGGTGATGATCCTTGGAGTTAATTTTTTGGTGTTTATTGACTCCAAAACTCAGATGTTTTGTAGGGATCTCAACTCCAAACCACTCTCTTAAAGCTAGATGTCTACTTATGTTGTTAAGCTAAGCACTTAACATTAGTATTTAATACTGAACAATTTTTTGACTTCGTTGGCTCTCTAGGCATAATTTGAAGATTGTAAAGGAGCTAAACAACTTTGCTTATGCTCTCGTGAACCCTTTCTTGTTTATTTTGTAACTCTCGCATCTCGCTTGATGCTTTTTAATGGAATGCCTGCATCATAAAAATTCCTAATCAAAATTAGCGGTTGAGTTTTTATACTAATTTAGTTTAATATTAATCAACCGCATATTTTCATAATAGGAGAGTAAATAGCTCTATTAACCAAGAAAATTACAAATTGTATTTAGTGTATTTTTTCATTGGTCCTTGCTTTGAAACATTGCTTAAGTAAGACAGCAAAAAACTTTCTCCCACCTAGTTCCGGAGCTTAAAACATCTCAAGTGAGCCTCTAACAACACTAGTTGGACTAATAAGCTTCCCAAATATACATATTCTATCTTTTTTGTTTGTTTGATTGGTAAAGGGTAAATATATATATATTCTCTTATTGTCAATTTGACGTATATTAGCCATTATAAGTGTTGATATGTTAGTAGAACATATGGAATTAATATGTTTCTTATCCATTTCTAGTTTTCTTGTTGTAAATGGTCCTAAGTGGTGAAATGATTTAATCTAATTCAGACATTTTTGCTAGCTGAAAAGTTATTTATGTGATATACTTCTCACAGTTTTTTTGCAAAGAAAAGATATTAGCTTAAATGACACAAGGAGGGGTAGCTTAATGGAAAGGGTCCTCCATTCCCAACTAAGAGGTTGGTAGTTTTAGTCATCAAGAGAAGCTAAACTTCCACCTCTAACCAGGAGATTGATGGTTATAGTCACTAAGGGAGTTAAGTGTAAAAAGTCATAGCTTCGCTTTGTATGAGAGGTTTTGATGGGGTGATGACTTGTAAGATTATAATGAAAAAAACAAAACCAAAAAAGGTCATGTTTGCTTAATTTGGTATGATTTGTGAATAAGTTGTAGGTTTTTCGATAACCTTTGTGGACTTACTGAAAAGACTTGTTCATGTTGGACTTCAGTGGAAACCACATTGTTAACAATAAATTTTGCTGCTAGGACCCAATTTTTTTTGGACTCCTTGAGAGTCTTCTCGACCCTACCTTTTTTGCCTCCTTAAAAGGACTTGCTAGAGATTCCCCACCTTTTCTCGTCTCTTTTGTGAACTACTATGATCTAGAGTTGGCTTTAGGTGGGTAAATTGGATCCTAAAAGGACATGGATCTAACACTAGCACAAGTGTATAAACTTCAAATCATACATTTTGCTTTTAGATATACCCATTTAATAATTTTATTTGCCTAGTGATGCTAGTGAATATTGTGTGTGTCATTTGCCATTGAAATAAAAAAAAATCAAGCTAAGGACAATTCTAGATGTTGAAATTTTTGGAAACCTGAATTTGTTTTGGGGGAGTAGTCCAAAGATAGAGAGTGGATAAAAGCTACTAAGAACAATCAAAGTGACTATTCTGAGGAACAATAACATATAGTTTCCGGGTCTTGGTTAGTTTCTTTGTCTGTTGCTTCTCGAATTATATAATAATAAATAGTGATCATGTCATGAACTTAGTAAAGCTCCAGATACTAACATGCTATGTTGTTTGCCGTGAAGTCAAGTGGGTACGCAGCTTGTGTCATATGTGTGCTATTCTAATTTTTCGTCCGAAATCCCTTTTTCCATCCTGGAAATATTATCATATGTTTGATTCCATCTATCGGATTCTGCGTAGCACCTTCCAGTTTTTGCTCTTCCTGATGATAGTGCTGTTGAGATACAACGAGAGCCCGTTGGGGTGCATAGCTAGCTTGAAATGGTTCCATCACATCTCAAAAATTCTTAGTTGATCTTAGGGTGTAATTGGAGTATTTGAGATGTAAGTAAGTCTACTGGTTGGTTTTGAGGAAATTACCTTTTTATTAATACTTTTTGAAATTATGACTGCCTTGTCCGCCCAGATGCAAATGCCAAATGCTCAACCAAATCAGAACAAGCCTCCAGTTGGACCTACTCAATCATGGGCAGCTCTTTCATTCAAATTTTCCTAGGAGTGTTGGGGGTGGATCTGGTTTTGGGACTCAACATTCGGTATATGCCACCTCCACTGCAAATTCCGATTATTATTTTCCACCTGTAGACATGTCACCATTGGAAAATAACTCGTCCGTAGCCTCCCTCCTTATAGTAGAGATGCTTTAATGGGAAGTTATGGTTCAAATGTGCAAACATCTTTGTGGTCACAAAGGTGTGTTCTTTTTCTGCATTCAATCTATTGAATGCAACTGTTGACCTAACATTCTCTGCGACTTGAGAGCAATTCCGGGGTGGAGAAAATGATCAAAATGGTCCTTAATGCATATGGGATGCTTTATTTTGGTCCTTGATGTATACTCAGTTAACCAATAAAATCCTTAATAATATAAAAATGTGATCAATTTGATCCAAAATTCTAATTTTAACAGATTTTTTTAAAAAAAAGGTCAAGTTTAACAACTTTTTCCATGTCAAACTCACGTGACTTTTTCAAATAACTGAAAACGATTTTTCTAGTAAAAAACTTTTCTAAGAAACAAAACCTTTCTTTGGCCAAAAAAGTTCTTTTTATCATCTCTCTAATCTAAATAAAAGATAAGATCTTTTCTTTTAATTGCAAATCAGAATAAAAGAAGAAAGAGAGTGAAACAAAGAACCCATTAGTAGAAAATATCAAATTTCTTTGAGGAACTAACTCTAACCAGAAAGGGCAGGAAGATGAGCACTATCAACTGATACTTCCACTAATTATAAGCCAAAACAAAAAAGTTAAAATCTTAGCTGACTAATTTCAATATTATAATTTGGTATTCGCATTAGCAACTGAAATACCATTTCGATTACTCCTGCCTTTTCCTCTTTATTTAATTTGACAAACCCTTCTTTCTCTCGTCCATCAACTTTTTTCTTTTTTTCTTTCAAGTTTTTCCCAATCATGGTAGATGAACACTTCGGATATGCCACAACGAGTTCATCAATAAGTTGCAGAGTTTGAAAAAAAAATATTATAATGATATAGTTTAGGTGGATGGACTTGGATAGACCACACCATGCGTCAATTGTAAGAAAAAATATGATTTCCAAGAAAGAGAATTGGGTTTTCCTTTTTCTTTAAAAAAGGGTTCTTCACTAAGAGAATTGTTTCATGAGTGCCCATGTAAAAAACTGTTAAACTTACCAGTTTGTTTTGAAAATTCTGTTGGACCAAATTGATCACATTTTTACATACATCAAGGACTGAATTAAAGCATCCCCTAAACATTAAGGACCATTTTGATCATTTTCTCTAATTGGGGAAGTTGGATTTTGATATTGATCGGTTAAACACCCAACAAGGTGCATGAGTGGTGGCATATACTTAATGCCTATATATGTTATACGCATAAGTACCTGATGGCTTTTTATGGTTACTAATGAATACATCCATCTAATTGCCAGCTGCTTTATTTTTTTGACCTTCAATTATTTTCATAGAGAACTCGAGCATTCTGTTATGTGATACTAACATTTTTTGTTTAAAGGTCACACAAAACATGCAAATTTCTGCTGTCCTATGGGGATGCTGTTATTGGGACCTCTAGTTCAAATATAGCCATATTCGTCGGATCAGTGGTGCGTCTATTGCAATTCAGGAAATAAGGGGTGTTCCTGGTGAGATGATTGTTGAGATAACTGGATCTGCATCACAAGTACAATCAGCGCAGCAATTAATTCAGGTAATAGCTTCTGATAATTGAAATATTAACTACAAAATTTACCTTTGGGAATCTGACAATGGTAGTACTGCTTTTAGATTTGAGAGAGATGTGGAATTTGAATTGTCACCCAATTAGGGCCGGGTTATTTGGCATGACTTGGAAAAATGAAGGGCTAGCAGTATATATGAGCATACTAAGATGCATATGTTGAATACAAAAGTGTAAATGACCATGATATACAAATTAAAATCAATCTTCTCTTGATGTATGATCTTTATCTCCAAGCAAAATCTTTTTCTACCATTTGGTAGCTCTGTTGTCACCTGTGACTTGTGAATGTGAGATTTACATTTAACGGCATAAGAATGTGTTTTTCATGTCAGTCTTACAACTGAGATTTGTTAGAAATGCATTGTGTTCTTACCACCCTTCTTATGGTGCAGAATGCTACCCGCTCAATGCAGAACACTGCAGCTGGACCACCTTCCCAAGGTTATAATCCTTATTCTCAATGTCCTGTATACGGTTCACCATCAGGTGGCACTGGTCATCCATCTGCTGCTGATTATGGATCCAGCTATGGTTACTGATGTATGTCCTGCTCAAGACAAGTCATGCTTACAATCTTGAGATCTAAGTCATCAGTTGTTCAAAAAGTTTTGTTCTTAGCTAGCTGTATCATGAATGATTACGAGTAGTGGTGGATGCAATAGGTATTTAGGTGGAATTGTTGAGTTATTACCTGTAGTTTTTGAAACTACAGGACTCATTTATCGCAGAGAGTACATAATGATGTTTCACCTCAGTTTTACAGCGTACTCATAGTAGGTCTGGGTTCATGTTTAAGAGATTAAAAAAAAGAATAGCTTTCTTTTTTCATGGGCAAGATGCTTATAGTTTGAATCTTTAATTAGCTATAGATGGCATCGTCTAAGTCTTTTGGAGCTTTTCTAAATTTTCTGTTGTGGGTTTTGTTGTTGTGATAGCTCTATGCATGCAAGCTTTCACTAGCTTAAAGGGGTTAAACTGCATTTGTATGGTCCTACAAGATGAGCAACTTCTCTGTATAAATATATCAAACAGCATACTTTGCCGCATACACTAACCGATGGCAGTAGAAGGAGTATTAATATTATAGCTTTTGTCAACCAAGAGTTTTCGAGTTCTGTTCATATCAACTGCACACCCATGATTTAAAATTAGTGGATACAAATACACTTTAACCAGTTCATCTTTAAGACGAACATGCTCAGTTATTGTAGAATGAAGAAAGGGAGGAGGGGGAAAATTATATAAAACTACAACCCTGCCAATCTACTCCTTTAACAGACTTGATCGACACGTGAACTAAATTGCAAGACTTGATTGACACATGAATAATGGGGTCTTTTACACGGACAGCCCACACACGTTTTTATCATAAGAATTGTATCTGATAGCAAGTTTTCATTCTGCTATTTAAACTTTATTCTTTCTTCTTTTTTTTTCCAGAAAAGCGTCACTGAAAACCATTCTGGTACCAGAGAGGTTACTTTTAAGTTTTTAATCAACCAGATGTATCAGCTGAGGATGTACAAAATAAATCGACAAATACTCTAATCCGATAATTCGCCAAATTGAGAAAAGAATTTGATTAGTGGTTTGGTTCGATTAGTTTGGACGTTGGAAAAAAATCTTACCATAAATGATTTGGTTTGGTTTTAACTTTAAAAAAAAGTCAAACTGAAATTGAAACCAACCCGACATTATACGTATATAATTTATATAAATTACTTCTTAATTTTTTGCATAGTTTTTGTCTTTTAACATATTATTTCTAGTTTGGACTTACAATTTTGAATGATCCAATGAGTTTTATAGCTCATAAATGCATATTATTAACATAAACCAAAACCAAATCAATATAAATGCTAACAAAAGAAATGATTTCAACACTAGGAATCTATTTTTTAATTTTGCATTGGTTAATTTACACAGTGAAAATACATTACTTATTTTTTAGAAAAAATATTTAGTTATGTAAGTAATACTTATTAACCGTGCTTAGTTTGACATGACTTAGTATTTTAAAAGGAAAATTTCATAATATATATATACACACACACACACACAAGTAGTACTCAATATTACAAAATATACCAACTGAAATATACTAGCATTTTTTAAAAAAAAATTCGCTCAAAATTTATGTATAAAAATGGTATAAAATGTGTATATCTCAAGCTGAAAATTCTGTGTATGAAAACTGTATAAAACGTATATTCCACTCAAGGCTTTAAAAATTCACTCAAATCGATATAAATGTGTATCTAATAACATAAAATGTGTATAAAAGTTCATATTCATTTGTAAAATTTATAATTAAATTTTACAAAAAATCAGGTAGAGTTTTTTCTGTTTTTAAATTTTTTAATATTTGAAATTAAATAAATAGTTTTTAATTATTTAAATTCAAATTCATCCTAAATTTGAGATATAAGTTCTCAAGATGTTTCAATTTTGGAACCACAACCCATTTCGAAAATTATTTTAATTTTTCAACTGCTTCAAGCTTCAAGCCTTCATCCGGTGGAATCGATGATCGAATCTGAAAATTTATTTAAAACCACATCAAATTTACACCAAATAACCTCTAAATTTGAGGTATAAACTCCCAAAATGTTTTAAAATTTTTAAAATTAGTTATTTTTTTTATGTTTCTTATTTTAATTTTTAAAAATCAAATTTATCTTGAAACTTCAAAATTTCATCAATGGTGTTATTTTCTTAATTAAAAAATACCTTAGATAGCTGTATGAAGAAATATTTCAAGTATAAGTTATATATTTTGTAGGAAAAACTTTATCAGGAGAAAGCAAAAACCCAAAAAAAATGGAAAACGAAAGCCTCGAGGTTGAAAAATTAGACTTTTTAATTATTTGATTTAGTTTATAGGATTTAAAATCTGATACAGTTATTTAGTTTGATATTTAAAAAATTCAAACCAACTCAAACTATGTACAACCCTAATACCAGCTATTCTAAAAAAAGCGGCAACGATATGATTGGGGCTTATATTAACAGCGGGCCCCGCTTGTGAATATGTGTGTTTTATTTATTTATTTTTCTTCGTTTTTGATCTCCCCAGCATGATGAGAATTTTTTATTTTTTTTATTGCACAACTACATTAAGGTGGATTGGGGTTTGGCTAAGTTTGGATTCGTCTTTGTAATAATAACCGATCTAGTCTTTTATCCTTTTTTTTTTCCCCGCCAAATGATATTGTCCTGTTTAGCTGGTCACATATCCTATGATCTTGCTGCAACTTTGTTGGTTACATTAGTTCTTCAGTCATTCTGGCATATTTGACTGAACATCAAACGTAAATGCCCAAAGTTTAGTCATTTATGTCTGAAATTCAATAATAATTTTGTTAACTTTTAATACCTAAGATTCATACCTAACTTGGATCCAGTTTTACACTTCCCTTCAAGCTATATGAGAATTTTTGTTGTCCGTAGTTACTTTTACTGCGGTTGCTTTTGCATCTCTTTGGACGTAGAGTTCTAACAGTAACGACTACTCCCATGTACAAGGACTTTATGGTGCAATAACAGCAAATGGTTGATAGGTGCCTGCAAATATGAATTGGATCACATGCATTGAAGCCAAGACATTAGAAACAAATGTGATGTGAACCACCGTGCAAGTTTGCTTGCACAAACAATATGTCAAACTCTGAACGCGTATGTCAAAAGTTGAGTCTAGAATAACTAGGTTTACAAAATTTTATGAACTTGATGCCATCACTTAAATAGGAGCTACAAGATCGGCTCTCTGTGCACTTGGTCAATGGCGAACTAGCTCATCCTGCACAAATGATGCCAAGTTGAATTGCATTCTCAACGGGCATATAATGGGAAGGGATACACAAAATGAGTGTCAACCATTCTTATCATAAATGGGAATATGGTCTCAGTGCATGTTGCAAACATAAATTGGTATCTTCTACACAACATCCTGAACTAGAAAAATATGGCTTATGGCATCCATTGTAAAAACAGTGGGCCCTTTTTCCTTTTCCAGGCGTCAGGAGTAACCTTCAAGCTTCAATGAACAGTAAAAACCTGATATTCCAGGCGGTGACAGATGTTGTAAGAATCAAATTACAGGAAACAAGGCACAGGCTTCTTGCTGCACGTTGAAACAATCAGAAACGTCAACAAGCAGGAATCACAGGCCGTTTGATCCTGCAATTTCCAGCAAACGCTAATGCTCAATCTATCTGACAATCCCTCTCGTGCATGCAAGCAGATCAATGAATAGTATCTGACACTTTACTCTATATACCAAACTGTCAATTCGACCACCAGCAAGGTAACAGCCCTAATACAACTGTGCACCTCACATAATGCGCAAGCTAGACCACTTCCAACTCATGCATTTCTTTCTATGGTGGTGAATATAAATAATCAATTTAGAATGATGGTAACATCTACAAAATCTATTCCCAGAAAACTGCTTCATCTATTTGAAGGAGCCAGTCTTCTTTGGTGCAAATTCAAGCTTAGGCAGCACTGCGGATACCACCTTTTGCAGGGATACACGGTTCACCTGACTGTTACCATTTACGACCATTTTTGACAGTACAGTCATATCCTGGGAGTTCACATTATCATTCAGTACTTCATCCCAAAACTTGTCATCCTCATTCAAATTTGATTCCTTCAATAGTTCCAGGACCTTCCCCAAACTGGCAACATTTCTACCAGCACCACACCCCATAGCAGTTGCAGCACCCACCGCATTTGCAAGAGTTAATGTATAACTCAAGGGCAAGTCATGTATGAAGCCAAATGCAACTGCAGCCACAAAACCATTCCACAGCCCACTGTGTCTATAATATTGACCTGTTTCAATCAATGGGCAGACTAAGGGCATGTATCAGAGAGGATAAACATTTATAATCAAATTTATGAAAGATGCACTTCATCGAAACTGCATGATTCCTACTTAGCCTGAGAGATGGAAAAGAGAGAGAGAGGAGAGAGAGAGAGAGAGAGAGAAGGGGGAAACTAGGAACCACAAACCTTTGTCTAGTGGTAAGAGCGTAACGCATGATGTGTAGGTTAGACCCAAGTCACAGGTTCCAACACTGCCTCAAACAAAAGCCTGGCACGTAAGTGGAGAGGGAAAAAGGGGTAGGCCTATTATCAATCCAGTTCCCAACCGTGCGCCACTGGCCTAGGAGATTTCTCTGTGTTATTAAAAGGAAAAAGAATTAGGGAACTGTACGGTTCCTACATTTGCTGGGAAGACTGGGATGAAGTTAACTAATTATTTTAGGAACCATGACATGTATTAAGTTGCTTCAATTTTCTTTAAATATTCCAAATGTTGTTTGGTCATTCATCAACTGCCTTCCTCCAAATGGGCGTCTATGGAGAAAGAGAGCCCAAATAAAAACATAAATTTCTTCGGGATAAGCTAACTAATGGAGAGACAAAACAAGTAAACTTCTGTTAAGAAGATGAATTGAATACTTTTTTTGCAAGAAAAATATTTCCAATCAGCCACGGAAATTGATACCTTGAAAGCAGGTGCACAAGTTATGCTCGAGTTGGTGATTAAAATTGAACCCTTCGGACCCATCTTAACAATTACCCACTTAGTATAAACACCATTCTTGAGCAACCTTATTCGCTAAAACTGGATCACTGATACTAGCAAAGATGCAGCCTGGAGAAGAAATTGTGATCCATATAAGTAACAGACACAAAAGAGTGGAGAAACACAAAGTGGGGGGAGGGACATCCTCAATGCACTAGAAGCAATTACTACAGTAAAACTATCCACTGATGTACAGGAAAGGAAAAACGCTATAATTTCAGCAACATAACCAGAATATATGAAGTCTAAAATTCAGCAAAGATAACCACTAAGCTGTCATTGATATAGCAAGGGAAAAGCCAACAAATCAGCTCAAATATTCACAATGGCTATTAAATTGCTCAAGAGGTCAAACTCACAACCGCAGCAAACCATAGTAATCAGCTCAAATGTCACGTTACAATTGCTCAAGAGGTCAACTTCACAACTGCAGCAAACCATAGTAGGGATAATGCTACACCCATGGCTCAACCAACCCAGACCCTACCAAGATGGAACCGTTTTCACCACCTTTCTTTCTCTTACACTTCCTCTCTGTTTTGTCTGACTTATTGACCTAAAAATGTATATGAAAGTGGAAAGGGTGGTGTTACTGCAAGGAAATTGGTCAGTAACGGATCTTAATTTTCACGAAGATGGGTGCACTGCTACAGTAAAATTTATCCATACTGTGTTTATCTAAACTTTAATTAACCATAATTAAGTGATAAATTAAGGTAACAATATGTATTAATTAACTATGATTTAGTTATAATAGTGTAAATGAACACGTGTCATATTCATTTGCAGATATAAACACCGGATACGTGTAAGTTTTTAACTCACTACTACTTTTAAGATATACAGTGAAAATAACTTAGCAAGAAAACAATAATTAAAGTATTTAAATAGGTTAACATTGGAAATTGAAAATAAATGAAAACAACAACAACAACAAACCCAGTAAAATCACACAAATGAAAAAAAAAAAAAAAAAAAAAGAGAGATACAGGAACAGGATAAGTGGATTTCCGTCCCCTTCTCCTTTGGGAAACAAAGTAGCTACCCAACCAGTGTACCTCTCAGATTAGACAATGTAGGGCAAGCAAATGAGTTACAAATATTATGCGAATTATGTCTACAATATACCCAGTTTAAAGGGATGACCATCAGTTCACGTGAACCAAAGTTACCTTTAAGATCCTCCACTGAAATAGGTGGTACATAGTGGTGCTTTTCAAGTAATTGTGCTTATTTGTTTTGAGTTTCTTCCCATTGTCAACAATCTACTCCTAATTTCTGGTACCACTAATGGTGCTTATCAAGTAATTGAGCATTGCTTGTAAGAAATCAAAACAATCAACACAGTTATAATTTAGAGTATATCTTGGCCAAAGGTATATATTATAAAAGATTATGTCATGACCTAGAAATTTTGGCATTTAGGAAAAGATTTTCTGCCTATACCTTATTTAGCAAACTTACCCTAGCCTGGCTAATTTCTCTCTTATTTCATGTTATCTCAACTCCCATTAAAGGAGCTCTTATATAGTTTTATCACAATCAATTCAAGACAAGCTCTCTCTTTTTTCACAGTATCACAGCCTCTACAATTTTAATAGAGATTTAAGCATCTGCTGCTTGCTAGCATGCAATTCACTTGACCAAAGTTCTAATTCTTTTTATTAGTTAATTATTCTTGTTTTTTTTTATGATTGTTCTAGCAGAAGACATCCACAAAACTACTCAGCTTCTTTTTCTTCATGATGGGCATTGAGCCTGTCCTTTCAACACCAAAATTTCCAATCACTGTCCAGCAAAAGTCTTCTTTTTTTTCCTTTACAATATCAGCGTCTCTGAGTATCAAGTCCATCATCCAACATTGAACTTCTGCACCTGTTAGAATAACCTTTTTTGTTACCTCAGCGCCAATTCAAGGAATGCTGATGATGCCTTGAGATTCGCATCCTCTACCTCTTTGGGTGTTTGAAAATAGACCCTCTCTCTCCTTGAACCAATACAAAAAAAGATTCATTCTTTTTAATGCTAAAGGCACTTCTTTGTTGTGTAATTTACCAGTGGCTTTTCAGAAGAGAGTATTCCAGCTCCTCTTTGTTTTGGTAGCTCAATTCTAGATAATATTTTCAATGGTACAATCAGATCACTGTTCCTTAAATACGAACTTCCTCCGACATACTCTACTTGACTTTCAAGTTTTAGTTTGCAAACTCAGAATTGTTCCAGCACCTTGAGTTTGATGGCACGTGTTGAAAGCAAAGAGAATCAATATCATTATATGTTAAGAGTATGTACAGGTCGATAATATGGAATATTCTTAGGGTCAAGCTTGGCATGGGGATAGGATACTAAACAGTAATCCCATGGATTGGGAATTTGGGATATCCCATGGGATTAGCTATCCCATCATATATATGGATAACTTCTCCCATCATTATACTATAAATGGTGGGATAACTAATCCCGGACTAACTAATAATTCTTAGCAAACACGGAATAAAATAATTTACATTTTATCCTGGGATTATTATCCCATATTCTCATACGAAACGGCTCACTTAATGGTTGTGTCAAAATCAGGAATTTTGGTAATTAGGAAAGTTTGCTAAGCCTACACTTTCCTTGTTTAGTAAACTTAGTTTAAATTTTACTTATTTCGTGAAACTTAAACTTCCGTAAGGAGCTCTACTATATGTTATTCACAATCAATTCAATACAAGCTTTCTGTTTTCTTCTCACAGTTTGCTTCCTATGTTCTCCACTTTCAACAATCTATTGGTTAACTTCTGACATCTGTTGCAGCAAATCAGTATATTACAACTTGAGTTTCTCAACGAGAAAACTAAGGAAATAATGATAGAAGCCACCGACATTTGGTCATATCTTAACTCTTAAATTGCATTGCTTATGTTACTGTGGAGATAAATTGAAAAAGGAGCAGAAAACCACCAAATAAATCAACTATTCACTAATTATTTAATTCTTTTTATCTCAACATACATGCTAATCCCACAATTGGGGTTTGTGGAGGATAGAGTGTACGCGTACCTTACCCCCGTCTCGTAAAGATAAAGAGGTTGTTTCCAATAGACCCTCGTGTGTCAGCCCGCCAAAGAATCCATTAAATTTGCCGCATTTTCCCCTAACTCAACGACTCAAGCAATGCACTCAACTAGCTGCCCATGATCGTTGAGCCAAAGGCAAGGCAACTCAAGACTGGGATGAAATTTCAAACGCATGCCCGACGCTGCAAAGCATGCTCGCGCTCGACAAAGAAGAGCCCGACAAAAGCCTGTCTCTGCGCCCGACACACTCGCCCGACATAGCCGCTCGACACTGCCCGGCACAGCAAGCATGCTCGACTCCATCCGCCACAAGATCATACCAAAGATGTTCGACTTGCCAGCCAACGTAAATTATTACTGACACTCGCCATTTAGCTCATAGTGTAGGGGCTTGTATTTAGTATAAATAGCCTCAAGGGGCAGCCATTGTAATCAGCCTTTCACATTGTACTCTATTCCTTCACTTTGTTCAGATTTGTCAATATATAGTGAAGCAAAAGGCTATTTGGCCTCCTTATATCTTGTCTTCCCGACTTACTTCCCGCCTTCTTTACTTGCCATTGATCCTTAGCACATTTCGTGCCTTCTAGACAAGAAGAGGACTGAAGCTTGAGTGGAAGTTTAGCCACCTTAAGCTGTCCCACAGCCTTTAAAAACTTAAGCCCGTGACAAGTGGTATCGTGAGCAACTTAATGACAAACCGCGAAGAAGAGGAAGCTACTTTCCAAGGAGACAACCATGGGATTGAGCCCCAAAGGAAGTTCAAATCCAGCCGGAGAGACAAAAGCCGAGGCGTAGATCCTCCGCGGCACCGGTAAGTGAAGGACTCACACAGAGGAACCCGAAGGTTCCGCACCGCCTGCACTGGGATTTAAAGAATCACCATGCAGAGGCTGGTATGGCGGGCCTTAAACCGACGTATGGAGGTTCTTGAAAGCAACTGCCTTCTTGAGACCGTAGCTCCTCAAGGGCCGATGAAGTTAAAAACAACATCTTGAGCAGCAGAGCACCAGAGGGACTCGACGAGCCCAGAGTAGAGGCTCATGGAGGCTTTGGGCCGAGCTGCAGGGGTAAGTTGACAATTTTTAGGCAAAGAATCGGATAGCGCCCGTAGGCAACGGCGGAGGCGCCTGACCAGCTCAAAGGCGTGGGAGACCCGTATAGATGCACCTAAGCCCAAGGAGTTCAAGGTGAACGTAATGCTCAAGATGCTGAAAACTTCATCCGGGCAAAATGAGTGCTATTTCGAAAATGTTGGCGGGAAATGAATCGCCAAGGTCCTGGACAAAGCAGTTTATGTAATTAATCGATACCGCTATGTTGTGGTGGCGGCGAAAGAATGCAGACATAGACCGAGGGACTTGTGTTATAGCCGATCGGCACAAAGAGGAGCTCAAACGGCGCTCTACCTCAAATGTTGTGCATGAGGTTCACAAAGTTGAGGAGCCTGCTGCATCGCTACCATCCGCAGGAGTACGTGAAGGAATTCACTAAGCTCACCCTCCAAATCCCAAATCTTACCAAATAAGACATGCCGTTTCTATTTAGATGGCCTGAACTGGGCCAAAGAAGAGTTGCACAAGCGGTGTAAGAGACGTGATGAGCTACTGTTGCGCCAATCTTGATGATTACGAAAACTCAAAGGCAAAGGACAATGCCCGACGGCCGGTGCCGCCAAGATTAACGAGGCGAGAAGGACAAAGGCAAGTCCGCTCCACCTAGGTCATGACGGCAAAGGCGACCGCAACCGATCCTCTCATTTCCGCAAAGACTACGAGGAGCGGAAGAAGGGAGGCAACCACCGTGGATAGTTGTTATTTGTGCGGTGACTCCTCCCACGACATGCAAACCCGCCCCGAAGTTGGGAAAGCTTGCAGCTATGATGACTTTACAACTGCTAAATTTACATGTCCGCCATCCACGGCCGAAACCAGCGGACAGATGAAACAAGGGGGCGGATCTCGTCTCGAGGTAAGGACAAGACAAAGGGGCTTGTTCAATCATATGACCTTGTTCAACCATATGGCCCTTGCAATGATATCAAAATTTCACCACGGTGAGGCCAAGGGAATCTTTATTCATTGATGCTTTCAGAATCGTAGCCATCCGCATCATGGTGGACACGGGAGCCACTCATAACTTTGTGGACTGAGGCAAAGGCTAGAGAGCTGAGCTCACTTCATCTCTAGCGACACGCTGCTGAAGACGGTCAATGCCCTCCCCACACAGTAAAATCCGCTTTGCTCCCAACATTCCCATTTCTCTAGAGCTTGGCAAGGCGTAACCAACTTCACAAAGGACACCTATGGATCGTGTTCGACATCGTGCCGGGCCTAGACTGGGTACGAGATCAATGTTTCATCTCTCCCCACCTCAACCACCAGACATCAATGACGAAGGCTACCCTCAGACAGCCGTTAGTCCGTGTGCCCCAAAAAGGGCATGCGCTTGTCGGCTAAGTGCAACCGGTCAAAGGGACTCAAGAAAGGGGAACCGACCTTCCTTGCCACCGTTGTGGAAGTGCCGAGAAGCCTGTGAACAACCTATTCCGCCATGCATCCAACATGTCTTGACAAAGACATCAGACATCATGCCTAAGAGCTCCCATGAAACCCGCCCTCACGTGAGATTGACCACCGATTGAGCCGATTCCAGGCCAAGCCACCGCCATGACCCCTACCGCATGGCACCACGTGTAGCCGGGAAGAACCGAGTAGGCAGCTAATCGAACTTCCGGAGGCAGGCATATTCGCTCTCCAAGGCACTCTTTGGCGCCCGCATCAGTTCAGAAGAAGAAAGAAGGAACATTGCGACTGTGCACGACTACCGGGCTCTCAATAAGGTGACAGTAAAGAACAAATACCCAACCTGCTTGATTGCAGACTTGTTTGATAGGTTGGGACAAGCCAAGGTCTTCTCAAAGATGGACCCGAGGAAGGGTTGGCCATCGTGCCCGCATCGCCGAGGAGACGAACCAAAGACAACCTGCGTCACCAGATATGGGGCCTTCAAGTGGCTTGTCATGCCATTCGGACTTACAAATGCCCCCGCCACATTCTCGCACGCTCATGAACCTACTTATTCCACCCCTTCTTAGACAGTATGTTGTCATCTACCTTGATGATATTGTGGCCTATAGCAGCACTTCGGAGGAAATATGTACAAAGACTCCAAAGAAATATTCCGCATTGAGGGAGAATGAGCCGTATCGGGGCCAAGAGGGGACAAGTGCACGTTCGCCCACCATGCGTCCGCCTCGGGCACACTATCTCAGGAGAGATCGAATGGACCATGACAAGGTGGAAGGAGTAAGGACTCGGGAGGCACCAACCCGAGTAACCGAACTCCGCTCATTTCTTGGTCTCACTAACTATTACAGAGATTCATTACACTACTCGAAGATAGCAACACCCTCACCGACCTACTCGAAAAGGGCCTGAATGGAAATGGGATGTTGCTTGCCAAGAGGTTTTTGAAGAGCTGAAGACTGCCATCACAAAGGAACCACTCTTTCTCTACCCGACTTCAGCAAAGCCTTTGAGGTCCATGCAGACGCCGGACGGTGCTATTGGTGGCGCCCGATGCAAGAGGGCCACTCTATTGCTTTCGAGAGTCAAAGTTAAACGAGGCGTAACGGCGGTACTGGTCATGAGAAAGAGATGACGGCCATAGTCCATCGTCTAAGGGCTTGGCGTCACTATTTACCGGGCTCTCATTTCACTATCAAGACTGACAACGTAGCCACAAGCTACTCGCACCCAACCAAAGTCGACCCAAGCAAAGCTACCGGGCAGGATTTTCTAGCTGAATTTGATTTCACCTTGGAATATAAGCCGTGCCTGACTAATGTTGTTGGGCAGACACTCTGCCTAAAGGCGTTCCGGCGCCCCTTGTCGCACAAGAAGAAGAAAGATTTCGCATGCAATCATGAGGGAATGCAATCGACCCGCTTGCAAAGCAGCCCCTTGCTTTGGCCAGCCAAGGCAAAACGAAGAAGTTTTGGGAGGAAGATGGCTTGCTATATACTACCAAGCAGCGAGCTTATGTGCCTAAATGGGCAAATTTGAGTTTTCCCGATCAAGGAGGGACAGGATACCGCCCGGGCCGGCATCCGCATTAAGAGAACCTTAAGGCGTTGGCCGGAGACAAATTTACTACCTGGCTTCGCACATGCGGATGATGCCGAGATCCACACCGCCTCGTGACAAAGCAGATAAAACGTAGAGCAAATTGCCTAGTGACTTACTAGAGCCATCGCTCAGAAAGGCATCGACCATGGGACGCCACCATGGATTTCATCACATGCTGCCGAATTCCGAGGGGTTTGGCACCATCACACTGTAGGGCTGTGTTTTCCAAATATGCTACCTTCACTAGCAACCACGGCAAGTTGTAAAGCCCGGAGGCGTTAGCTTTCTATGGACATAGTCAAATATTGGGGAGTGCCGAAGCATATTATCAGTGACCGAAACCCCGATTCACAGGAGCTTGAAGGAATTATTCCATCTATTGGGGTCTGAGTTGCACTTCGACAAGCCACCCGCACCGACTCCGCCGGCATTGCAGCGCGTCAACCGCCTTCTCGAGTGCTATCCGAGGCACTTGTCGTTGCTAACTAAAAGGACCGGGCAAGACCGCTTGATACCGCCTGGCCCTACACCGCAAAGAAGCGAGTCCACTGTGTAAGAGTCCCTTTGAACTAGCAACAGGCAAGCAAACTAATACTCCCTAATCCTTGCCTCTGCTTCAACGCCGGATCAAGTGGACCTGGGCGCTATCACTCTAGCTAAGGCATGGAGGAACAAGTAGACATGGCCGATCCTACTTAGACAAGGCAGCCATGAAAATGAAGAAATCTCGCCACAGAAACGCCGCCGCACATTACCAAATCGGGACAAGGTAATGGTAAAGTCAACCGCTGGCAAGCCAAATCCCTACGCAGCCAATAATCAGAATCTCATTAGGCGCTATGAGGGTCCATTCGAAATTGTTGCCAAGGTAAGATTTCTTCTTAAGCTAAACATGCCTCCGCACCTGTGGTCTATCCGCCCTTCCATGCTAGCCAACCGAAGCCATACCATCAAGACCAGAAGATGAAAGAGGCCGAGCGACTCGTCTACGTATTTTTAGTCGCTCCAAGAGCCACCGAAAAGCGTATAGAGGCCATTCTTGACCATCAATAATTCGGGCAAAGGTTGGGCAACCTGCGCCCAATTCCTTGTGCATTGAAGGACAATGCACGGAGGAGGCTTCGTGGGAAATTTGAAGACTTGTGGCGCTCAAAGCATTTAAGTCCACAAGCACTTCTAGATGTGTGGATGTACTGCGGTCGGCCAGCTGAACTCAGGTGGGGAGAGTGTGGAATACTGGGCCAAAGAAATCCATTAAATTTGGCCGCATTTTCCTTAAACTCAACGGCCAAGCAATGTACCAACTAGCTGCCCATGATCGGGAGCCAAAGGCAAGGCAACTCAAGACCTTGGGATGCCCCAAACGCATGCCCGACGCGTCGGCATAAAAGCATGCTCGCGCCCACTGAGTCACTGACAAAAGCCCGCCCGCGCCCGACACTCGCCCGACATAGCCGCTCGACACTCGGCTCCTGCATGTAAGCATACCGGGACGACCACACAAACAATCATGCCAAAGATGCCCGACTTGCCACCCAACACCACATTGACACTCTGCCATTTAGCTCATAGTGTAGGGGCTTGTATTTAGTATAAATAGCCCCAAGGGGCAGCCATTGTAATCTGCTTTCACATTGTAATCATTCTTCACTGTTCAGATTTGTCAATATATAGTGAAGCAAAAGGGCTATTTGGCCTCCTTATATCTTGTCTTCCCTGACTTACTTCCTGCCTTCTTTACTTGCCATTGATCCTTAGCACATTTCGTGCCTTCTAGACAGTAAGAGGGCTGAAGCTTGAGTGGAAGTTTAGCCACCTTAAGCTGTCCCACGGCCTTGAAAACTTAAGCCCGTGACACTCGGCTTAAATAAAGCATTTCCAAACAGTTTTGGGGAGTGAGTAGAGAGGAAACTGGGGATTCTTCAGATATTAAGGACAATTATAAAAGAATTAATAAATTCTAAGAATGAAATTAGGGTTGTTTGGTTGTTGTTAGGGGGGATTTTTCTTTTTTTTTTTGGTTGATAACCGTGGTGTCCGGGCCAATTTGTGCGCACCTCGACTAATTCCACGGGATACCTGCCAGCTCCAACCAGCAACAGGCATCAGATAACTCTGTCTACCAAGGCTAGGATAGATGGGAAGAAATCATCTAGTGTTTTTTTGTCTCTGCTGCGGTTTGAACCTGAGACCTCATGGTTCTTACCCACTTAATTGACCACTAGGCTACACCCTTGGTTGCAATTATTTATTTATTAAAACTAGCATAGCTAATACCATGTTTGGTAGCATTTTAGTTGCTTTGTATAGAATTCAACAGAGTATGGTTTTTGGCTATCATTTTATAATCTCACATAAATAAAGATGTATAAGTAAGACAATTTATGTATTATTTTATGTGGGGTAGAAGACAATAACTAATACATGGATAAAATGACAAATTTACCCTCTATCACTCCACACTTAAATTTATGACTTTGATTGCAGTACTTTCCCGTGTCAACTGTATACCTTGCCTCATTTTTAAAGATCAAACATTTTATCATGCATCGTAAATAGACATCTTATTTCAAAAACTATAAAATATGTATTAATTGCTAATACAACAAACCAAAATATCCAAAGAAATAATTCATGAATTGTAATCCCTCCTTTACTTATTCCTACATAACTAAACCCTGCAAAACTAATTCTTGCATAACTAATTTCTGCATTACTAATACATGCATAACTCAAACCAGCAACCAAACCCCTTGATTTACTTTCCATAAAAATGATCAAACATACGAATCAATCAATTTTCCAGTGATTAATTCTTAAGTTTTTCTTTGTTTTATGTTCAAATTATTTTTCGTTTATATAGTCTTAGTAGTCTGAAAGAGAATATCATATACCAGTTCTGCCTTTGCACCCCCAGTATAGGAACCCCTTGTGTGCATCACACCCTATCATAAGTATCCTTTAACTTTTTACAGTTTGCACCTAAATCTTTTTTTCTCTTGCAAAACAAATAATGCTCCACGCAATTGTGAATATTTGACATGGGGAAATGGCAATATGCCAATATCACTGTGAATATTTGCAAATATTGCTGTGCCAAAGAAATCTTGCTGGATGATAAGGAAAATATTTGAAGCTAGAGTCAATATGGAGCAGGTGGAGGGATCACTAAAGGCTGGGAAAGGTATTATTGGCCAATTCTATAAGCAACTATTAGGTGACCAATCCAGAGTGTCATGGAAATGCCTCATGTTTAGAAATCATACAAGGCCTGCGGCCAGATTTACAATGTGGCTCCAGGTGCAACAGAAGCTCTTAACCACAGATAGACTTAAACGATGGGGCTTAATGGTGGATACTAAATGTGTATTGTTCCAGAATCAATGATGAAACAGTTGATCAATGTGAATTTGCACAAAGATTTTGGAACAGGCTGATGGTGTGGATTCAGAGACAAGACCATGCTTCTACTGGATGGGGTCAACACATTCACATATCATTGCCAGAGCTAAAGACAAGAAACAAGCTGCTCAAAGTTTTAAACTAGTATATGCTGAACTTGTACATGGATTATGGATAGAAAGAACTTGAGAGTTTTTAAGAAGAAAAGTTGAAGCTGGGAGAGTATAGCAAGAGAGATTGCAATAGTTTGTAATGTAAATGTTAAGGCATCTACTATAATTCAAACTGCTATACATGGATTTAGATTCTAGATTATAGTTCCGTGTAAGGTTGGTTTTGCATAAATAACAGGCTGTGTTTAGCCTAATCATGGATCATAT
>JACEIK010001011.1:309337-322497 GCA_018107945.1 Datura stramonium | reverse complement strand
GATAGAGGTGCTCGTAGTTAGTAGACGAGTGGAGTGATTTATTTTTGGATGGTTTTGACCTGGGTAGGGGTATATAGATTGTTTGTTGGTTGGCACCTTCTAGCTTATGGGGGCTGGTATTGGTCCTTGTTTGTTATATATATATGTTATTTATTAGTTGATAGACAACAGATCGTCATGACGACAAGTATAATTCTACCTTACCTTCAGTACAGATAAGCTTATTCCAGATCCTGTTAGCCCAGACAGTTTCAGATACTCTCTACTATTCAACATTTACTAGCATTGTTGTTTATCTTTAGTTCTGTTCAGTTTGCTTTACATACTCGGTACCAGTGGTATTGACGCCTGTTTTGGGCGCTGCATTACTTGTCTGCAGGTACTCATAGACGAGGAGCCGATCCCTCATGATTCCAGTCAGCTCATAGAGTTATCAGCTCCTGTCATCTGGAGCTAGACAGCTAGAGGTTTATTTCCTTTCTTTTGTTGTACAGTACGGGTAGGCCGGGACCCTGTCCCGACCATCTTATCAATATTCTTAGAGGCTTGCAGATTGTATGTTTCCCTGTGGTTAGTTGTGCCGGTCGCGTGAGGTCGTGCATACGTTTTAGTTGTTTATGTCGGTCGTGTGAGGCCTTATTCAGTTGGTAGTAGTAACTTTGTCGGTCACGTAGCTGTTTAGCACCTGTTATTTTGATTCAGAAGTAACTAGACAGCATGGTGGCCTTGTCGGCCCGCATAAGTTCCATCATACTACTGTCGTTCTGGTTAGCTGTTGTTTACTTACAGGGGGCTATAGGCCTAGTCGGCCGGAGGCTGTATTTACAGCCTTTATATAGCCCGTCGTTTTCTTGATTCAGAGTTAGAGCCAGTCAGGCACTAGAAGTGCTTAGGCTTAGCAGTCCAGGTCCTAGTAGGGCACCAGGTGTCAGTCATACCCCCCAAGGCGGGGCGTGACACAACTTTCCACACTCAAGTCTTTACTCGTGTTCACTATTCCATCAATTCTTATACGCACTTACCTCTTTACCTAATTGAGAACTTTATCTGCTCAACCATATCTAGCTTATATTTTAACATCATTCAAAGGTTCTAGAAAGCAATTACGGGTAGGGATCATATTACTCACATATTAAGGTACATTTATTCTTATCTTCCCTTTTTATAACGTCACAAAAAGATTAACAACTTAGCCACGCTTTCCTCGTTAACATCTATCGGCTTAGCTTATTCGTTACGTGTCGCTTGCTTTAGCTTTAAGGAGGGGAAACATAAAATCTCCTTTTTACCATAAGCACTTTAAAACATAAGCATATAGGAGGGAGTAACCATATTATTAAAACGTCATTTCAATATGCTCATTTACCCTCAATCTTGTTAGCTTCATTTCTTGGGTAATTGTTCACACGTCGTCGTCTTAGCATTTCTTACTAATTTCACTTAGTGACCATATCTTAACATATATTCAACATCACATACCATATACAACAAAGGACCAACTCACGATGCCCATGTTAAGGGGACTTCAGAATCGATTTACAACCACGATAACAATCGTATAGAAATTACGTCTTTCGCTTCACATACGTTTGCTTCAAACATTCTTAACCATTCAAGATTTATACCATGTACTTTCAACCCTTTGCACAGAATCATACATGCCTCAATATGATTTTAAAAATATAGGAATATTGGCCCTTTCAATGACTTAGTTTCGTGCTTGAAAAACAAGGAAAGAGAACCCTTTACATACCTTGGCACGTCGACTTTAACTTTACCGAAAACCTTCCTTTCAAGCTTACACTTTAAGGATCCTTCCAAGTCCAATTCACAAACACAACAAGCAGCAACTTCACTTCACCAAAGTTCTGAAAAAATTGGGCAACAACATGCCACAAGAATCACAAAAAAACACCACAATACTACAAGGTTCTCCAAGTTCTAACCTCACAAACTCATAGAAATCAAAGAGGGAATTACTTACCCTTTCTTGGAGATGTTATTATCTAAAGTAGGAGTAGACTCCTACTCTTTCCTCTGCCCATAACCAGCTCAAAATGCAGCAACACCACAATCAACAATAAGACAACAACAAACCATGACTTCCTTCCAAGGTTCTCTTCCCAAAGCCCAAAAGAGACAAGAGGGAAGTTTCTTACCTGAGATATCTTTTCACCATGTGATAGAACTCTTAATTCTCTAGAAAAAAATGAGGTGAAACGGAGTAGAAATGAGTTTTTTAGCTCAAAATTATTTCATATAGGTGGTCTGTCTAGGCTTAGACGGCGCCTGTGCAACGTGCCCTCGCGCATGCGCACCTACCGCCTGACTATCCCTGCGTTGGCGCGCCACGACACTTTCCCTGCCAATAATGCTATCTTCAAACGAGCATAACTTTTTACTTTGAACTCCGATTAACGAGCGAATTTTTTCTATGCAAACTACATTCGAAGACCTTTAATTTGATAGGTCGTACACCACCTAGATCCATATATATTATGATATATGCTCCTTCAAAGTAACACCATACATTAAATCGCTTGNCCCGCGATACATTCCTTATCGTATACATTTCATATACTTCACTTTCCTCAACATAAACATAAACATGAAATTACTTTAATTACTTGACGTCAACGTACTTACGACACTTTCAAATGTCCAAAAAAATACATTCGGAGTGTAATATCATCGGCTTAGCGTCATCTTAGCTTAAGTTAGATTACATGTTTGTGGCTAAGTGTCTAAATTGTCAACAGATGAAGGTTGAACATCAGAAACTTAAAGGTATGTTTCAGGACATCAACATTCCTACTTGGAAGTGGGAAGAGATCAATATGAACTTCATTATAGGGTTGCCTCGTACATGAGAATAATATGACTCTATATGGGTAATTATGGATAGGTTGACCAAATCAGCCCACTTTCTACCAGTCAAAACTACAAATTCAACCGAGGATTATGCTAGGCTCTACATTCGGGAGTTGGTTCGATTGCATGAAGCCCCCTTGACCATCATTTCAGATAGAGTTACGCAGCTCACGTCTCAATTTTGGAGATCGTTTCAGAAGGGACTTGGCACACAATTGACTTAGCACAACTTTTCACCCACAGACAGATAGTCAGGCCGAACGGATCATTCAGACTCTTGAAGACATGTTGAGAGCGTGTGTGATTGATTTCAAGGGTAGTTGGGATGATCACTTGCTTCTCATCGAGTTTGCCTACAATAACAGTTACCACTCTAACATTCAGATGGTTCCACTTGAGACTCTTTACAGGCGGCGATGTAGATCACCTATTGGATGATTCGAGGTAGGTGAGGCTAAGTTGATAGAGCCAAATTCAGTTCATGAGGCGGTGGAGAAAGTTCAACTTATTAAAAAGAACTGAAAACAGTTCATAGTCGTCAAAAATCTTAGGAGGAGAGAGCTTGAGTTTGAAGTTGATGATTGTATGTTTCTAAAGGTGTCTCCCATGAAGGGAGTCATGAGGTTTCGTAAGACAGGAAATTTTAGTCCCCAATATGTTGGTCCTTCTAGGATTTTGAGGCGAGTTAGCAAGGTGGCATATGAGTTGCAATTACCAACGGAGTTAGCTTTGGTGCATCTAGTTTTCCATGTATCTCTGTTGAAGAAGTGCATTGGCGACCCATCCTTAGTTGTTCTGGTACAGAACATTGGTGTGAATGATAACCTTACTTATGAGGAGGTTCCGGTAGAGATTCTTGATCATCAGGCTCAAAAATTGAGGAACAAGAAAGTGTCTTCAGTTAAAGTATTGTGGAGAAATCATCTTGTTGAGGGAGCTACATGAGAAGCCAAAGCAGATATGATGGCTAAATACTCGTATCTTTTCCCTTCTGACTCAGTTCTAGCATGAGGTACCAGTTTCGTCCTTAGTACTCTATTCGGTTCCATGTCGAGTTCCTGCCTCTCAGTTCCTTTCATGTCATAACATGCATGATGTTTCATGAATTTAGTTCAGTCATGTATATTAGTCCGGAGTTGGTCACTCCGTCAGTTTTCAGCTATGGTTGTTCAATTTTGGGATTGCAATTCCTTACCTAGCCCTCCAGAATGTTTAATTCAATATTCGAGCATGAATGTTCCCAAGGGGGAGATATTGTAACACCTCAAATCTTAAAATGCTTTTGGTATCAAAAGAACTGAAACTTCAGATCTGGTGTAGGTGTGACGGTGGGACCGACGGCCCGTCAAGTAGGCAATGGACTGCCATGAGTGGCATCGTGGTTTGACAGCGAGGATGACAACCCGACAGACTAGCGACGGATCGTCGCATGTGTTGTCAAATAGGGCCCCAATGTTCCAAGTGTGACAACGGATTCAACAGACCGTCGAAGGGATAACAACCTATTAATTCCACCGTCGATAAGGTGGATTTTTGAACCCCTTCTGGTCAAGAGTGACGGCAAGATCGAGGGACCGTTAGGCGTGTGACAGCCCATCAAGGCAACCGTCGGTCTGAGCAGTCGTTCAGTCCAGCCTGATTTTCAGGGTCTGTTTTGTAATTTTCTAAGCTTCTAACCCCAAAGTGACGTCGTTTTGGGATTCTTAAAGAGTGTATTAAGAGGTTTAACCTAGCCTAATCCCTCATTCTTTCAAAACAACAGTGAATTTATGATCCTCCATCAAGATCAAGGTTAGGGTTCTTCCTCAAATTCTCTTCCAAAACTCTTAGGTTTTCAAGACAAGTTTAGGAGTCAAATTACTCAGGTATGTAGGGTCACGAACGTGGGAATTCTTTCATTTTTATGTCCAATTTCATCCCTAATCTATGATTTTGAGTCTCAAATCATGTCATATTGAAATCCTAGGGTTTTACCCAATATTCATGAAATCTTCCACGCTATCTCTACGGGTTTAATCCTTTCATAATTCAATTGATGTTTTATGGCTATTAGGGCAGATATAACCCTCAATTTACTACCTAATACATGATTTCAAGTTTATGAAGATTATGCCCTATTTGCATGACTTATGAATTTCAAGCGTATGAGTCCATGATTTGCAAGTATGATGAATTCTCTAAGTATGCACGATTTTCATAAAATTCAAGCTTATGTTTATGGCCAACCCACAGGCCTAATTCATGGCTAGTTCACGTATATTAAGCATGTTTATGAACTTTATGATCTCAACTAGCCCATGTACTTCAAGTATGTTTCATGATTATGATATGAACACTACATATGTTTTGTGAGTAGTATTTAGCAACGAGTAGATTGGAGTTCCAGCGCACTCAGGTCTCAGAACTACGTGCCAACATAGCTATGATGGGGTCCTCTACGAGAGTGTCTCTCATGCTTGAATGGGCCACCCGTGAGTGATATTACACATTTTCATGGTTCTACCCTTGACAAGGTATGAACACCCTCCAGACTAGGGTTTTACAAGTTGGGCTCCATGTATGCTCACATGGGTTATGTCGGTTATAAAAATCTCCCACTGTTCCTCATGTTTTCAATTACTTATGTTATGTTTTATAGCATATTTGATCCATTGATCAATTTATGAGTTTTCATTTATGATTTCAAGCGTAACAGGCTATATAATCTCCAACACACTATATAATCTCTATTTCTAAACCTTGGGTCATCATGTTCAGCTTATGATGAATATCTCATGATCATGATTACTTCGAGAATATGACTTTTAGCATGTTGTCCTTACTCTCATGTTCTATCTTGATTTACGTCTATGATTTCATATTATCATTTTACTAGCATGTTTTACTTTCTCTACTTACTCAATACATTCAAAGTATTTACTGCATACTCTATGTTATATCGTCTTATGATATAGGTTCGGGTGATCCATCTCAGTCATGTCTCTAGCTCGCACCCGATCAATCCAACTCTGTCACAGTCTTGGTAAGTCCTCATCCACCGAGGATATTTATCAGTTTATGCTTTATGTCTATGGCTTGTAGTTTCAGACTTAGCGAGCTAGTTGGAGGTGTTGTCCCATCAGCTCATCTTACGTATAGTCTTTCAGATAGTTAGGTAGTAGATGATTAGCATTGTACCGTTAGTCTTTCCTTATCTTTTATGCTATAAGTTCCAGACCTCCGCTTATATTATGTTTATGCTTTAATTCCACTTAGCTATGCTCTCAAATCATGCTATATATATGTCATAGATTAGCTTGGGACCATTCGTGGTTCTAGGTCTCGTGTCTCAATCTGGGTTCCATGCTCGAGTCATGACAGTCCTGTCGAGTGTCGCATGTTTTGCTTAAATCCAATTGATTTAAATGCTCGTGGCCAGTCCCATTAAATAAAGGCTGAATAGAGTTGTCAAGATAGCTTGTGTTGGGCTAGCCCAAATGTCTTCCACACTTTTTTGGGCTTTGCTTTTCCACCTGCTTTGGTCCTTTTCCCTTTTTATCCTTGTAATAATAGCTAGAGAGATGATTGAGAGGATTAAAAGGATGGGCCCGACTGGGACATTTTTTATGCGCAGGATCTGCCTTGATGTATATCTTTCTTTGGACTAAAGGTCACAAGATATATTCATTGTTGTTGTTCTCCCATCCTTTCCAGCTGATTGTACCAGAGAACTATCCATGATAATGAAAACCTCATACACCCAGTCACCATAGACCAATTCCATTTTCCTTGGCAACATGAGATCTGAATCTCTAACAATATCTGAGCCCAGAGGAAACTTTTCTTCTCTTTGTGTCCTCATGAATCTATGAATCCCCCACAGGTATCTCCGATAAATTTGAGAGTTCTTTCCGACCATTCATGCAACAATTCCCAAAAATCCTAATCCATCTTGTTTTAGTTTCTTGTTCTTTCTTATTAAAATCAGTTGTAGGAGACCACCATTCAAGAGAGAGACACCTCCCATTCACCGGTCGCCAAACTTCACTCTCCCTGCCTCCTGTCTCGATGGTAGTTAGACCTTAGAACAAGAACAAGTTGTGAGCCATAACTGACACCTTCGATGTTGTTGTTATCAACCCATGAGTATGAACCATTTTTGAATAATTTCTAGAGATGGGTTGGTGTAAAAGGGATCATCAAAAAAAATCACGAGATAGCTGCTCAAAAGTTGAGAACTCATCTTTGCAGGCCTTTCTTCCATTGCCGACTATTGTTGCTTACTTGTTGCTTGGATGTAGGTCTTATCTGGTGAGACAAATCCATGCAAAGCTGGATTTTATTTTTTTTGAAACTGGTAACTTTGTATATATCATAGCTGAAACATCATAATACAGTTGTTGCCCTACCTTTCTATTTACAATCACTTCCCGAAATCTATGATCCTATATCTATAATGAATCAAGTACATCAACAATAGAGACAGGATCATTGGTCCATATTTGGTTACACCAAAAATAGAGAATTAAAATGCGTTTAACTTAATCTATTGCATGCCATCATTTTCAAAACACCTAGAGTTCCTCTCTTTCCAAATAGTTCATCAAATACTGGCTGGGGTGATTCTCCACCTTTCTATGCTCTTTGACTGACTTCATGCTTCTTCCCAGCTTTGTAGAGTCTGGGTTATACCCCGGACTATGAGATTCCTTTGAGGTTTAAGAACAGTTCCCATAGTTGTCCAGTTGCCTTACAGTACAGAAAAATATGGTTAACTGTTTCTGCTCTTTCCCCACAAAGAAAACATCTTGAACAAAGTGTAATGCCCCTCTTCATCAAATTGTCTAGTGTGAGCACTGCCTCTTTTGTTAATAACCACATAAAGCATGCCACTTTATGTGGGATTTTCAGTTTCCAGATACTCTTCCATGGCCAGGTATGTTGTTACTGGTGCCTCTGATTCATTTCCCGATATGCTTTACTTACCTTGAATTCTCCTTTCTCACTGTTTTTCCACCACAGTCTGTCTTCACCCTCTTATCTTTCATTATGTTGATTAAGAATATTGAAGAAGTTTGCTACTCTCTGCACCTCCCAATCATTACCTTGTTTTCTAAATAAGAAATTCCAGCCCTCTTGTGTTCTTAATTCAGCTATAGTACCATCTTGTTGTGCCATTAAGTTATGTATATCTGGGTACAAGGATTCCAAGATGCCTACCTCATGCCATCGTCATTCCAAAATCTGGTTTTTTCTCCATTCATCACTTTGAACTTGATATATCTTTTGAGTTCACTCCATAACATTTTGATTGATCTCCAAGGATTCACTTCATAAAGCATAGTTGTCTTTAGTCATCCATTTATCTTCCTCTTCATACTTCGCTTGAATCACTTGGCCCCATAGGTGCTGCTTGTTATTGGCATACTTCCATAACCATTTCATTCTGAGAGCCTTGCTCTGGATTGTCAACTACTTCACTCCTGCCCAAGTTATACTCCCTTCTCTAGGACTATGATAGGCAGATTGGATTTCCTTTCACCATTCTATTTTTTCTAAATGAATGAATCGCCCATAAGCATTGTAATTTTGGTAGACCCACATAATAAGTTTTGTTGCTTCGTTCCCCATCTTCTGTATAAGTTTCTTACTCCCCTTGATGCCTGCTGTAAATTCTCGCAAACCTACCGCAAATTGTTCTCGTCTATTTTATTCTTGCTGGTAAATCATTGCTCCTCTCAGAGAGGAGAAACCATCTTTAAAAACCCTCGCTAATATCTATAATAATAAAAGATTTGATCCCTATTGTGAATTCCAATCTCTCACCCATAGTGAGATGAGGCTCAACCTGTAAAGGCGTCGACGGAAACTAAGAAAGAAATGAAAAAAAGTGTTTCCCGGTGATCAGAAGGACCACCAGAGTAGCTCCACTAATTTAAAAGTAATTTTAGTGCATTACCCGGAAGCTAGTGCCCTGGAGCAAACATATATTTTCACCTCAAGTTAATTTTGGTTAATTAACATATATTTTCACCTCATGTTAATTTTGGTTAATTAACATATATTTTCACCTCAAGTTATCACTTAACCACGCCGCATGCTTATGGAAAAGAAGTATTAGACATAGTTGGGAGAAAACCTGCTCTAAGTCATTTCTAAATTTCTCTTTGCCTACAGCCAACCCAACGTAGCTTATGCACTGCAAGGCGATGCTTCAAAGCTCGTGATTATATTTATCATTTGCATTTACCGGGATACTTTTCAAATATGGCATTACAAGATCATAGAACTTTCAGAAGTGCTCCTGTTGAAGTATGATGCATTGGCCATCATTATCCATAACACAAGTACAAATAGAACAGGAGTGAAAAATAAATTCAACTTGGTAATACCTTAGATAGATCAGCTATATCAATCAATGCCTCTATTGCTGCTCTTTGAACCATTTGATTGCCATTCTGCATATCGAACAACAGAAATGAGTAGGAAAATACAGCACAGATCTCTTAGGCTTGTTAGCAGTATCTACCTTTTTAACTTGGTGGCCTCTATATATGAATACCTCAAGGAGTACAAGCAGTTTGTTGAGTATCCGATCCAAGTAAGGTAACAAAGTTTCTGGCTTTTCAGAATCATAGAATTCTGTAAGAGCAAAAGCTGCAACTTTTTATGAAAATGCGAAAGAGAGTAAAACAAGTTAGTTGGTATCATGAACTGAATGATGAAGTACTGACACATCTGCATCCAATCTTTATACCATGAAATCTTCAAACTCTAGTTAAGGTCACTTCAGATACCTCACCTGGCATATTTTTCTGCAATTACTTCCTCGCTAGTCTAATATATTACGATCATTTAAGGCAAGAGCTTTATGCAGACCAAAATATAGTCATAAACTTAAACTTCAAGCAATGTGCTATGTAAGGCTCCATAAGTTACAGCTATTAAGATACTAACTGTAACAAGATTCTTGAAGGGAAGTATTTTTTCCCCCTTAAGTTTGCCTCATATTGTAAGCTCAAGTGGCTGCTGCTGACCAATTTGTTATGACAGTTCGCAATATATATGAGTGGAATGTCCCACATCAAAAGGCAAAAATGAGTTTGAAGGCTTTATATATTAAAAGAGGTGATATTTTCAGTTTTATTTAAAATTTGAACTTAAATATAAATATGAATTTAAGTTTTTAAATTTAAATTAACATTTCGGTTCAGGAAAGAAGATGATTATTCAAAATAGTGTATTTTCTGACACTATAAATTCAGACATTCCTTAGAAAATGACAAAGTCAATTTGCAGTATACAGTGGCCTTGCTGTATCCTGAAGAGACTTGTATGTATTTCCACAAACAGTTACAAAAGCAATATCTCTTTAAGGAAAGTTGCTTTCAGGCCTTATATCCTTTTTTCTTACTTCCTATTATTGTGTTCTTCTAACACATATTTTTTTATAACCATGTTGTTCGTGCCAACTTACGTGCATCTCGACTAATTCCACGAGATATATGTCACCTCCCACCAGCAATAAGTATCAGGTTACTCTGTCCACCAAGCCTAATTCAACGAGATATTTGTCACCTCTCACCAGCAACGAGTACCAGGTAACACTGGCCACCAAGACTAATTCAACGTGATACCTATCACCTTACACCAGCAACAAGCACCAGGTAACTCTATCCACCAAGACTAGGACAGATGAAAATATATCACCTAGTGTTTTTATCTCTGGTGGAATTTGAACCTGAGACTTCATGATTATCAACCTACATCATTGACCACTAAATCACACCCTTGGGTGTTTTTCCAACATAATTAACAAAAGGCTTATAGTCAAGAGACTTCTCAAAGTATTCCAAAGGCTACATTACACCATAAAAATTCAAGCAGCATGCAATAGAACAATTAGTTTGGTATAGAGTAATATGGACCAACAATGACGCTATTTGAGTCCTGTTCTAAGCTCAAGATTCTTATCAGACCTACTAGAATACATAAAGTTAATTAATATTCGCTCTACAGACAATAACATCAATGTTTTTAAGATTAAACAGACTAAAGCATTACAAAGTAATACATAGTCAGCTCTATGGAATATGTAACTCTGTTGGAAAGGTGCAGCAAGATAGAAATTTTGCTGGTTGTTTTCTGTATCAATAATAATCTATTTCTTTTCTTGAGAAAATTAACGAAATAATAATCTAATTCTTTTATAGCTGCATTGTATTTTGGGAAGTCTGCAACAACCATAAATGGTTCATATCACCATAGGTCAGACCTGAACCCAAGGAAAATCATCCATCGCTGCAACTATTACAGGGAGTAGTTCAGCAGAGTGGGTTAGATTCCTCANGCAACAACCATAAATGGTTCATATCACCATAGGTCAGACCTGAACCCAAGGAAAATCATCCATCGCTGCAACTATTACAGACACTACTTCGTTATGGTATTGTTCTTGCAAATCCCGCAAGAAGCAACTGACAACTGTTTGATTGCAGCAATAGCGGCCTATCTGACTCGAGGATGAGGATCTTGGAAGAATGCAAAATCATATGCACTATTTGATCGAAATACTTTACCATCACCTATAGACAGATAGAAACAATGGGTTCAAGCAAATAGCCTAAGAAAATTAAACTAGAAGAGAAGCAAGTGAGTACTACTAGCCAAGAAGCACCTTTGAATGTTACACAATCATTGCAATATAATCATGATAAATACACTCACGAGACAGGTTTGTACCTTTGAGCTTCCTTCAGCTATCTGAAGAAGTGACCTGAGAGATGCATGTCGCTTCTCCCTCTCAAGGGCTACTAAGTAAGCCTCCATCTGCTCCATGGCAATAGGAACAGTAGTCTTGCCACCTAATGCAATCGAAAACCAGTCTAAACACTTCTCACCAAAAGTGTAGTTCTCTGTTTTCCTTGCATAGCCGTGTTGCGGGTCCGTGCTATACCAGCTAGGTTCATCCTCAATATCCAGTAACATGGTCAAAATCATTGCAAAACAAGTGTTTGTAAAGGACAGTAACTTCTTCATCATCCTCGGCGCCTTTTTCTTTGCCTCAACCAAAGTTAACAAGAACTCAACTGCCAAGTGCTTTGTCTCCTCTTCCAAACTCTTAGCCTCTGCTATCTCAAACATGTCGCTCAATACATCTACTAGCTATCTCATCTACATCTACTTTCTCCGCCAACTCAATAAAAAGATTCAGCACGTGCTGTGCTGCATCATCCTGGTCACCGCTGCTCACTGCGTCAGTCAGCTCCCTCAGCAGAGCGGGCAATAGATTCTGAAGCCACTCTCTTTCATTTTAACTTGGGAGGTACAGAATGAAGCTGACTGCAGTGGTCAGGACCGCGACCCTCACTTGAGGATCGAGGGTATCATCATTCAGTGTATTTAGGAAAACTGGGAACGAGATCATTATGTCAGGGACAAATGTTTCAAAAAGGCTTTCGGAAAACCTGGAAAAGATTAAGAAAAAAGAGTTTCTTAACTTGTTTGAATTGGAATAAACACATTCGTGTAAGAAGGGCAACAATTCTCAACATAGGTCCGAAACTGAGTCGCATAGATGCTTGATGATGGAAGTTGATTCTTCGAGCCTTACACGAACAACAAGGATACACTTGATGTTAGATTGAGTTGACCTACTTAGATTGTTCCAAATGCGCCCCACACCATCATCAATAAGCAATTGATAAAGGAGTTCAGCACATTTTTCACGGAAACTCAGCGTTTTGGGAAGAGCCGAGAAAGTCAGAAAGCTTAAGAGCAAGGGAGTCAAGATCCTTGTTCTTCATCAAGTTGAACATTGAATTGTCTTCGTCGGAGCTCTCCATGTGATGGGAAATGAAGTTTTCAAATGGCTCCGATTCAGGCCCTAGAATCGCCTCCATCTGAGCCACCTGAAATTGTGTCGACTCGCTAATCTCCATTACTGTATTGAGATAAAGATCCAGAAAAACGACTATGGAGATCCATTGTACTATATCTAAACCCCTCTCTGCATAATGCTACTGTTGCTGTTAAATCTTGATCTTTCTTCTTCTTATTGTTTTGGGGTTTTTTTCTTTCATTTTCTGAACATAAAAAGCAAACTTGTTTTCACGTCTTCTGAAAAAGCAAGAAACCACAGGAAGAAGATGATAACTGTGTAAGGGTTTTGGCAAGCAACGGCGGCGGAAGCGGGTTAAAGATTTTGTTCCAACAATTGTTGAAAGAAGTTTGAGTTTACTTTAACAAGTCAGGCTTGCTCCAGGGGTCGAGCACCTCTATTATTAATAGTAATTTAAAATTATGAGATA
>JACEIK010001011.1:291486-306268 GCA_018107945.1 Datura stramonium | reverse complement strand
ACATAAGGCAAAAGTATGGATATTTGTGAAACTTCCCTTCTATAATCTTGTATAATTAGTATCTTAATAGTCTAACTTATGGAACCTTAATAGCGCACTTCTTGAAATATAAGCTATGACTATATTTGGTCTACATAAAGCTCTTGTCTTAATGGAAGTTATTATTACAGAGAGATATGCCAGGGGATGTACCTAAGGTGACCCTTAAATAGAATTTGAACAATTCACATCATAAAGATATGGTACAGATGTGCCATTACTGCTTCATTCAGTTCATGATACTAACTAATTTACTAGTTTAACTCTCTTTGGCATTTTTATAGGCATTTGCGGCTGCAGCTGTCGTGATTTTCTGTCAATCTCAAAAGTCAGAGACTATCGAACCCTACGTAGATGGAATACTTAACAAACTGGTTGTACTTCTGCAGGTATGAACATATAGAGGCCACCATGTTATAAAGGTGGATTATTGATAGTGAGTCATGCCGTCTTCTCCTACTCATAGTTGTTGTCTATAATGCAGAATGACAATCAAATGGTACAGCAAGAAGCATTTTTTGCACTAGCTGCAGTAGCTGATTTGTCTAAGGTATTGCCTACTTGCATTTATTTTTGCCTCAATTTTATTTCTACTTATGTTATGGACAACCACTTAATATATCGTACTTCAACAGGAACACTTCCATAAGTACTACGATTTTGTAATGTCATATCTGAAAACTTTACTGGTAAACGCAAATGACAAATCGGATGAAGAGCTTGGACGCAACGTCTTGGAGTGCATAAGCATTGTTGGGATGGCTGTAGGAAAAGAGAAATTCAGAGATGACTTAAAACAGGTGTTCCCCCAACTATGGCCAATACTTCTATTACATAAGGTTGCCATGCAGATCACATATATTAGTTACATAGGAAGAAATTGCACCCAGTATTTATACCATGCCACATCAATTTACTATGTTAAAGTGATAACTTGAGGTGAAAATACATGTTAATTAACCATGGTAACGTGATAAAGTGCATGTAAAAAACACATGCACTGTATTCATTGATTTGGTGTAAATATTTTCCACGGTGCCTTGGCAGATGGAATATCTTGTTCCTGGTTGCATTTGCTATGTTTCTTTTATGTGGATTTCAAGCTCTCAAACGTAGTTTTGACTACATCTATTTGAATTACCACCTTCAACAGTTGGACAATGACTAATGACAGTGATGTAACTACTAATTCATTTTTGGTTCTCTCTTTCTTTTCTTGGTGGCGTGATGGTGCGGTCTTATCCATTCATTCATTTCTCGACGTGGACTGCTTTTAATAATGTTTTTGTTATCGTTAAAGGTTATGGAAGTGCTTAAGTCATTTCAAGAATCACAAGTGAAAGAGTTTGATACTATTCCGCACATTCTAGTGGTATGTGTTAATCTTTTGATTTTAGGGGTTCAGAACTTCTTTTTGATTGGCCTATCAGTATTTTTCTTCATTTCATCTCAGGCATGGCTTCAAATTTGCAAGGCAATAGGGAAGGATTTTCTTCCTTACATGGGTATAGTAATGCCCCCTTTGGTTGAATATGCTCAACTTGAGCCAGATAAGACCGTACCCTCAGATGAATTAGATGATAGGTAAGTTTCTACAATTGAGGTGTGGCTTTTTTCCTTTCACCTTTGAAGTTCATTGAGATTTTCTTCTTCTTAATTTTGATGTCATCTTTCTTCTTTTTACAATCTGGGTTAAAACGACTGAATCAACAAAACCCCTATGTGACACTCTGAGATGTACAATCTTCCAACGGAATATGAATTTTTATACTCTACCAAACTACTGTATCATTCACTCTCATGTCGAAAAATTTAGCATTTCTATGTATGAAACATTTAAAAAGACCACATATATTTACCATTCTTTTCCCACTTCCTGTTAAGGTGGAAAGGACAACAAATTTAAGGAGTGATTTTTTGTTGTTCTCTTCACTTGTACTTGCACACTTGCACATATATAAATACAATAGAGACCTTTTCTTTTATATCTAACAGACGTGGTGTCAAGGTTTTATATACATTGTGCAGTGTACACAAAGTCAAGCTTCGGGGTGAAATAATATGCGTCAGAGGAGAGACCCTCCTGTGGGGAAAATCTGTAGGCTGTTCTGCCCTTATGGAATTTGCTTATATATTGATGGAAGACTTCTACCCATGGATTTCCCAGGCTAGCATGAATAATCACTTGCACATTTACTTTAATTCACGTTCTGTTAAGTGGATTCAAAATAAACATTATGGCTTAAATTATGAAACAGGCTGCTTCAATTTTAGTTCCGCTTCTGAAATTCTATATCCACTATGATACCAGGGAAGTTGCTTGTAAAGGTAAGAAACCTCGTGATTTCATATGGTTTTATATATTTTCCTTTAACTTCTCCAGCTTCTTATGAGATATTATAATTTATGGTGGCAAAGCAATGTCATCCCTGTTGCTTTCTGCTAAACTGGCAATATTGAAAGGAAATGCTCAAGGTGGAAGCGAGTACTTCAAGCAGTTGTCTGGTCATATAATCTTGGCTTTGGGAGACGCTTTATCTTCGGTTGCCTTTAACATTAAGATTTACAATTTTTTTTTGTGTGTGTGGGGAAAAGGATTGAGCTCCATTTGTCTAAAGATGAGAATGTGACACTTTAATTGCCTCTCCCCTGCAGGAGCCTGACACAAAAATATGTGCAACTATTTCGCATGAGCTGAATACATGCCTAGAGGTATGTCATGTTAAGAAGCTTTCTTTATTTTGATCCAAGTTTCCATTGTTTCTAAGATGGTGGTGTGCTGCTTTGAGCTTTTTAGGTCCATATTGATAAGCAAGACACTTATCCAAGCTCGTAAGAGTAATATTGTTTGTGTGCAACATTATACATAGCTAGACTTGGGGACACTAGTAATGACTTTAGAGGAATATCTTCTAGATCAAGTAAAATAGGAGCCCCTACTTGATTCTTAGTTGTGTGTGGGCGTATGCATAATATATAGTTCTTCCTACAACAAGACATACTTGGACCATAATAAAATACTTTAATATTGAAACGTGGATGGAAACTTACCTTAATCGCATAATAACAAAAGTTCCCCTGACATGAATAAGTAAGACCAACAAACAGATTATTAACTAAGTAGTAGATTGGCTCCATGGGGAAATTTCTTCAGTAAATCACTGTTAAATATTTCATGCTTACTGTCAAAGCAAGAAAGAGCAGTAGTTGTAAAAATTGAGTTAGAAGGACATTCTTTCACTTATTAGTCCTTCGTGCGTCTTCTTTCAGATATGTGGACAACTTGTCAATGAAGCTCAGGTTCGTTGCATCATCGATGCGATAAAACACATCAATGCAGAAAGTTCACGTAGAAAAGGAGAACTCACAGAGAGAGTAAAATCAGAAGACTTTGATGCTGAGGAAGCTGAATTACTGAGGAATGAAAGAGAGCAAGAACTAGAAGTTCTCAGCAATGTATGTTAGATAAGAAATTGCAGTTCAGACATAACTCATAACACCATGTTATCTTTATAAAACCTTTCACTTTGATGACATAAGCAATCTGTTATCAGATTGGTCACATATTGGGGACATTGATCAAGACATTCAAAGCTTCTTTCTTGCCTTTTATTGATGAACTTTCATCATATCTAATGCCTATGACGGTGAGTTTCAGCTCACGGTAACCAATTCCTTTTCAACAACCAGGGTTTCTTTCCTCTTATGTTTCTAATAGTTCTCTTCCTCACTGCTTGAAGGGCGAGGATAAAACAACTGAAGAGAAAAATACATGTATTTATGTATTTGATGATCTTGTGGAGCATTGTGGTGAAGCAGCTCTAAAGTGGGAACGTCTTTATGAGTTTTTCTTAAATAAGATCACAATTCTGATAGTTACTTTCTGTCAAAACTAGGTACCTTGAGACATATCTTCCTTTTCTTGTGGACTGGAGCAACGATGAAAATCCAGATGTTAGACAGGTTTGTGTGTATTCTTGGTGGTCGGCACAGTTGTCAGTCAAAGTTACATTTTCTATTTGATTCATCTAAACACCATGGACATCATGATCAGAGTGCTCTTTATGGACTTGGTCTTTGTGCTCAATATGGTGGTTCTGTTTTCAAACCTTTTGTTGGAGGTATGATATCGTTAAACCTGTTAATGAGACCCTTCTCATCATGGAGAAGGAGACAATTAGGAGTTATCTTTTTTGGTATTTGATACATCCCATGATTTCAGAGGCTCTTTCAAGGATCAATGTAGTCATTACGCATTCCAATGCTCGTGAACCTAAAAATGTAACGGCATATGATAACGCTGTTTCTGCACTTGGTAGGATATGCCAATTCCATCGAGAAAATATTGACTCAGCGCAGGTACGTTTTACTGGGAATCTCTAACATCTTATTGTTCACACATTATATATTCCTGTTTTTTTGGTAACTGAACATTTTATTAGTCACCAAGAGAGTCATTACAAATTCTAGTGTTTGGTTTCCTTTCCAACTTATCTGAGAGAATTCAGTTAGCTTAAGAAAATGAAATTTTAGACATCTTTATGCATTAATAACCTACATTATCAGTACTTTTATGTATTTAAAGGAAAATGGACTACAAACATATTGAGTACTGTTATTTGGTGCAATGAATTCCTTTTGTTTACACCATTTTGGAGGGGTATGTTGCGTTATGGATAAGCTAACCATATCAATATAGTAAAATTAAACATTTAGCTTTTGATCTTCCAAGATGAAATGATGCTCCTCCAATCTTGTTAAACTTCCACAATATTCTCATTCCAAGTGTTTTTGTAGATTATTCCGGCTTGGCTGAATTGCTTGCCTATAAAAGATGACATGGATGAAGCAAAAGCAGTTCTAGACCAGCTCTGTTCAATGGTTGAAAGGTTGGATTAGTTTTATCATCACCTGGTCCTTACTTTCTACAGTTTGAAGTAATATTTTAATATTTTTACTGGTTTTCATGTTAATGATAGAGTTAACGTGAAAACCGAACAGTTTCATTTTGAGTTTTAATCTTTGAGTTGTACTAAAATAACATCTTGTCCTTTAAATAAAGATGAACTATTTAACCATGTTTGCAGATTCTAAAATGCAATCTTAGGTATTAATGTTTTTTTTTGTTCTTAGGTCTAAAATTTAATGTTTTACCAAATCTTCTAACTTACAGATCAGACAGAGAACTATTCGGTCCCAACTATCTGCATCTTCCTAAGGTTATTTCAGTTTTCACAGAGGTTAGTTCAAAATCACAACTAGCTGGTGTTTAAAATGAGTTGTTTATTTGTACTTGATATAAATGATTCCGCGACAGTGATTTGAATAGTATTTACTTTTGTAAGAACCGCGATAGAAAACCAGAGCTTGTAGTCTAGTGGTATCACGGTGGGAGTCTCACATAGACATGTCTTTTTGAAAGTTACTTTGTACTATTAGGTTCTATGTGCTGGAGATGATGTTGTTACAGAAGAAACTGCAAACCGCATTATTCATATGTTGCGACATTTTAAGGAAACACTACCACCAGCCACCTTGGAATCAGCACGAGCATTGCTATTGCCTCAGCAGGAGATGGAATTGGAATTCATTTTATCACCTGAGGAAGACGTTAACATTTCAGCCCGCGCAACTTGTGGCAAGAGAGGCGATAGAGCAAACAATTGTCCAAGAACTCTAAAGAAGAAAATGAAACTACTTGCCTTGTGAGAACTTGTGGGAATCAAACATTTTGTTGGTCCAAATGTTGTAAGGTTCAGGCCGGTTAGATATGGAGACCAGACTCTTGCCAAAGTTCGTGTCTAGCTAGTCAATTTCTTTCACTGTTGCTTTCTGTTGCCAAAGTTCGACTCTTGCCACTACCTTGACTATTGCCAGTGTAATCAACTCGCATGCCAGCAATAAGGCCTGTATTGACTTGCTTTCCAAACCAAAACCTTTTTGTGTTTATTGTATGAAAACTTTTGAAATTTGCAATCTTAAATGATATTGTCATCACTAAATAATAAGTAGAAGGAAATCATAACTAACGACGAATACATATTAACACAACTTGCACAACTAGAGCCACACATATTTCTGACGGAAACTAGTTACGAGGCATATGTGAGATGAAAAAAGTCTTAAAAATGGGTCCAATGGCACAATGAGTGCATGGTAGTTCAGGGTGTTCCATGAACACCGCTTAATTTAGTATTAAACTCGCAATACGATGATACTTTTGGATGGTGATGACAACAGAAGCAGGATTTTATTAACCAGCCGACTCAGCGATGTGGCTACAGAAATTAACCCTGATAGAGAACATCTTCACCTTCGTTTTCTTTTTGAAAATGAAAGCTGGGAACTAATGAAAATCAAGCTGTTCAAGGAACAAACTTGCCCACCAGATTTATCTAAAGTAGGAGAAAACATTGCAAGAAAGTGTCAAGGACTACCTCTCCTTGTGATTTTGGTAGCTGGAGTTTTGTCTGGGATAAGCAAAAATGAGGAAAGTTGGAGAAAAATTGCAGAGAGTATAAATTTAGATACCGTCACTAGTGCAAAAGAGTGTTTGGACGTAATAGAATTGAGCTACAAGCACTTGCCAGATAACCTCAAGCCCTGCCTTCTTTATTTTGCATCATTTAGGGAGGATGAAGAAATTTCATTGTCAAACTTGGCGTGGTTATGGAATATTGAGGGATTTGTTCCAAACACAGAGGCAAAGAGTGTAGAGCTTGTTGCTGAAAGTTTACTGAATGATCTCATTGGTAGAAGCTTGATTATGGTGAGCAAGAAAAGGTCCGTTGGAGGAGTCAGAACATGTCACATTCATGATATGTTGCATGATTTTTGTGTGACAAAAGCTAAGGAAGAGAAGTTCATGCAGCTAACAAGCAATGGGAAGACAGATTTGTCAAGTTCCTTTTACGAGAACCGGAGGCTTTGCATTCATCATAGCCTTTATTGGTCAGGGAGGATTGGAAACCTGCAAGTTCGGTCTGCATTCTTCAGACCTCCGAAATCTGGCTGCCAGGAATTCTTTGATCTCGAGAACTTTAAACTTCTAAGAGTTTTACAAATGGAATGTCCTGTGTCAGACAGTTCATTCCAGAGGGCAAAAGAGCTGATCCATCTGAAGTACTTAGGAATCAAAGGCTATGTGGTATTTATGCCATCATGGATATCAAACCTTTCAAACCTAGAGGTATTGCTTGCAATAACAGTAGGCAGTGGCACAATATTTCCGATGACCATCTGGGATATGCCAAAGTTAAAGCATTTCCATGTAGTACCTGTTGCATCTTTTGATGGACGCATTCCTCGCAAATCGACAAGCATAAGTTGCATAGAGACCTTGGCCACAGTGTCTCTTACTAATAAGCTTGCAGATTACATGATCAAGAAGGCAACCAAACTGCAAAAACTCAAGTGCCACTGTAAAGAGCCTCTCAAACTCAAATTAGATGCTCTTCAACTTGAAACACTCAGTGTGAACGGTAAGATCTTGAAATTCAGCTTCCCCGAGACACTAACAAAGCTAACTCTATCAGATGTTTTGTTGCCACAAAGTGAAATGTCTAATATTGGGAGATTACCAAATTTAGTGGTTCTCAAGTTGGAGCATAGAGCATTTCAGGAGGGAAAATGGGAGATTGAAGATGAAGAGTTTCCGACCCTCAAGGTTCTTAAATTGAGATCCCTCAAAATTACAACATGGGATGCCTCGAGTGAGTCCTTGCCCAACCTCGAGCAGCTTCTGGTAGAAAGTTGCTTCCATCTTCAAGAAATTCCCTCTATTGTTGGAGAAATTCCTACTCTAAAGATGATTGAAGTGAAACGATGTGGTGAGTCTCTTGAAAATTCAGTCAGGCAAATTCAGGAAGAGCAAGAAGGATATGGAAACGAAGAGCTCAAGGTCCTTATTTACCGCTTGGATTCGTCAACCTGACGTGCATATGAAGAGCCGCAACAACTGGTTTTTGCCTGTTAAATCTTAGTAAATAACAATTCAGAAGTTTTTCTGTGCTGTGCAAAGGTGAAAGATTAAAAATTAAAGATAGAGGAGATATCGAGCTGCAGCACACTGCACAGTAATGGCTGATCTTAAGGAACCACTGATTCTCTGAAGTTGTTTCCTTTGTTCATTAAGCACAATAACACATCCAGCTGGATGGAATCTGGATTAGTTGAAGACATTTTTCTTTATTAATTTGTGTTCATACTTTGAAGGGAGCCTTGGAGCAATGGTAAAGTTGTCTTTGTGTAACGTATAGGTCACGGATTCAAGCAATGAAATCAATCATTGATGCTTGCGTCATGGTTGGCTGCCTACATCACACCCCTTAGGTGCAACCCTTCCTTGGATCTTGTGAAAACATGAAATGCTTTATGCACCGAGCTGCCTTTTTATCTTAAAAATATGTGTTTGTACTTCAAAAGAACTTTGGATGAACATTATTTCTTTGTGTGACATTTTATATCTTGTCATAGGAAATATGAGATAACTTGTCAGTAGTCATCTTTTTTGAAAATTGCATGAGCCAATAGAAAGCAACTTGGAAAGAAAAAAACAACGCTGGATTAAGTGGTCAAACTCAGACTGTACCAAATTATTAGTAACATGGAGGATGCTTCCAAGCTGGGGAAATGGAAGACCTTTTTTTTGTTTTTTTACAAAATAAATTGTGTTTCTACTTCAAAACAATTTCTTTAAACAGATCACTTGCATTGATTTATGGACTTCATTTCTTTACATTACAAGTTATGTACAAGGAGATTAGTAGCTCATGAAAAAGTTACTTGCCACAGGAAAGATATTAAGAATAATACTAAGATTAACTCTTAAGTTACTTGCTATAATGTGCTTACAATGATGTTTGTAATAGTAGTGCTTTCTGTAAAAGTATATGATACATGTAGATTTATAAAATTCTATCTGTCTTTTGTGCTCACAACGAGGACACTCTTCACTCTTCAGATGACTCAAGAACCACACACACACACACACACACACACACACGGAAAAGGGGAACAAAACCAGACACTGGGCTAACCAGGGAACTTCAGAACTTCATAGAAAGATCACAATGACCTCCACCTTTGCTTATGTACTCTGATCAAACCGAAATAGCATCTTGAGAATGAGTTGAGGAATTAACTTCAAATATTTGATTCACAGGAGGAGTTTCATTGGATTGATCAAAAGCTAGCCCTTCAAGTGATAAAATGGATTTCAGTTCCATCTCCTGCTGAGGCAAAATATATAACCATGCTGATTCAAAGGTGGCTGGTAGTAGTGTTTGCTGAAGATGCCTCAATATATTAATGATGCGATCCATAGTTTCTTCTGTAGCAAGATCGTCTCCAGAACATAGAACCTACAGAAGAAGTAATAGTCAATTACTGAATGTTTACATATACATAACATTTAGTTTGATAAAAGGCCACAGTTCACAATATATTGGAACAATAATACGGGCGGATCAATCAACTATATTGACGAAATTCAATGCGAAAAGGAAAGCAACAGAAGAATGTTATTTCACGTTAGATTTATGAAAAGTATTTCTACATAGTTGGACTGTCTTCACCTCTATAGAAATGTTTTACCATATTAACTTATCAGATGTTTGCCTGTTAGCAGCCTTATAGTTGAATTGAAAATTAAAAAATAGGACCCAAACATGAGATATAGATACACACAATTTATAAAATTTCATAAAATCTCAATGCTTTTCTTACAAAGTAAATATAGGAATCACAGTTGAAAAATCTTTATATTGATCAGAAATGAACAACTCAATCTAGCATCTAATAGTACTGATTTCAAACTAACCTCCGCAAAAACTGAAACAATTTTTGGAAGGTACTGATAGTTGGGACCAAGAACTTCTCTGTCCAGCCTGCAAGTAAGAAAATATGGTAAAACACTAAAGACCGGAAAGGCATTAACATATGAATTTAACTAGATAACTCCTAGTAACAACTACTAAGACTTTAGCGGTCACGCGTCACCATCAGAAAGATACAAAAATCACGTGCATAAATAACCTAGCTTGGCTAATGATTGCTTAGTCTCCCCAAGATGTGATTTTAGGATATTTATTTGGAACATATGCATGCTAAACGTTAAGAACATCTTTGGTTTATCTATGGAAAACATTTCTTCTCATTTTGTAATCTTTCTTCTACTTTCACTGAATAAAGTATATGAAACAACTTACCACGAAGAGTTGAAATAGTAAAGTGAAGACCGGATAAGGATAAAAACTATAGCACACTAATCCAGTACCTTTCAACCATCGAACATAGTTCGTCATGAACATATTTGGCTTCAGCCAAGTCAGCCTTTATAGGCAGGCAATTCAACCAAATTGGAATGACCTACCAGAAATAAGAATAGTGAAGAAATTATAACGAGATTACCAAGTATATTGATCATTTTATCTATGAAGAACAAAATGCATATGGTTTACCATATTTCAACATGTGAGCACATGCACAATGAAACAGGCCTTTTTCCGAATATATTAACAAAAGGCACATAAAGATCATCATGTTATCAATTTCTTTGCACTTCGTCTTTCTTAAACTGATAAACAAAATACTGATTAAATATGCTATATAGGGAAGTGTCCTTTGTTCTTTTTAAAGCTTACTGAAGTATCCTCTAGTAAATTTTAATTAAATAAACTCTGTTCCAAATTTTTCTATACAACTATCACAAATTTTAAGATTTGAAATTCAATAAAATTCAAATTGTAAACTCTAACGTGATGTTATATCCACGAAACAAGATTTTCAACTAACTACAATATTTTTTTTCCACTATTACTAATATAGAAGGAGAGTCTTGGATCAAAGGTAAAGTTGTCTTTGTGTAACCTATAGATCACGGATTCGAGCAATCGAATCAGCCACTGATGCTTTAATTAGGGTAGACTGCCTATACTACACCCTCTTTGGGTGCGGATCTACCACGGGGAACCTTGCATGAACTTGGGATGCTTCGTGCACTGGCTGCCTTTTTTACTACACCTAGAATAATACATAAGTCAAACGACAAGTCACATACTATCACATGTTCGATGCATAGTTACTTGTGCTCAAACATGCTTGTTGAAGCCTAAGCAGTTTTCTTTTTTCAGAGTCCGGCCCTTTCCTGAACCCCGCACATGATGGGAGCTTAATACACCGGGCTGCCCTTCTTTTTAAAGCCTAAGCAGCCATTTTTCATGACTATCATTGAACCTGACTTTGCTATATAGCATTGCAGGTCTTAGTAAGCAGCCATTTTTCATGACTATCATCAAAACTGACTTTGCTATATAGCATTGCAGGTCTTGTAACTATTTATACTTTTCACTAGAAAAATATTAGGATGACAAACAAATTGCAGGTTTCAAACTATTTGATGCATAAAATTTCAGTAAAGACATTAATGTATGATTCAGCTTAGTGACCTGAAGGCACAACAATGTCTAAACAAATAAACGCTAGGGGATTTAAGGAACAAACCTGGGCAAAGTCAATACTTTCCCGATGAAACTGATATATCTTACCAAACGCAGAAACAGCATTATCATATGCACTTTCATTCTGAGGCTCGAGAGCCCGAAAATGTGTTATCACTACATTGATCCTTGACAAAGCCTCTGGTTCGGGTCATAAGATTATGTAAACACAAAAATACATATTACTTCTTGTCCCCTTCTCATGATGAGAAGGGTCTCAATATCACATTGAACTGTATTGTACCTCTAACAAAAGGTTTGAAAGAAGAACGGTCATATTCCGCCCAAAGTCCAAGTCCATAAAGAGCATTCTGAACACAGCATCAATGGTGCTTGGTTAAATCATATCATGAGCAACTTGAATAAAGAACATGTCAGCAACCACTGAGATACCCAAACCTGCCTAATTTCTGGATTTTCATCATTGCTTGCATCCAAAAGCAAACTAAGAAATACATCACAGTACCTGGTTGGCATAGGAATCAATTTATCAAAACGGTAACCTCAGCAATTTAAGAAAACTCATACAGACTAGCTCACTTTATAGATGCTTCAGGGCACTCCTGAACAAGTTGATCTAAGATATTAATTGATGTACATCTCTCTCCAGGTGTTTTATCTTGTTCCTTCATAGAAACAAGAACAACGAAAAAAATTAAGATATATAAATGAGCAACAAACAAGAGTGTAAGAACGACAGTGGTTATGCATCCTGAACTTACCCACATAGGAAATAGATATGATGACAACTCGTCAAAGAAAGGCAAGAATGCAGCCTTGAAGGTTTTGATCAGTGTATTTAATATTCGACCAATCTGATGAAAAAATAGTTCATATGATATGAGAATAACAGTGAAACCGAAGTAACAGGCTTTGCATAAAGAAAAAATATGTCACTTATTTCAGAATGTCATTCTTAAAATGGAACATACAAGAACAAAAATGTTATCTTCTTGCACTTCCTCCTCCTTCAGCAATTCAGCTTCCTCATCATCAAAGTCTTCTGTTTTTGCTCTCTCTGCAAATTTTCTTTTTCTATTTGAACTTTCTGTAATGACATGCTTTATCTCATCAATGATACTACGAAGCTGAACTTCATTGAGAAGTGGTTGACAGATCTGAAAGAAGAAACAGAAAGAAAATAATCTTTGAAAGTACTCATGGACATTTCAAACAATAGCCATAAGTTGAAATAACAGGGGATTCATGGAACGTTTCTCTATGGACTCTCTAATACAAAGTTACTAAGCTGTTTGCAGACTCACTAGTCTTATCAAGTCAAGTCAAGAGAACTTTTTTGAATAGGCTATCTGTTGCAAATTAGATTTCCACACATCACTTTTAAGCATTTTATTAAGGCTTAACCATGTCTTTGTAGGTATAAATTCCATATGCATTGAAACAGTAATAATCAATAAGGGCGGCGTCCTTTACTTGATCCACTGAAAACAATAATTAGCATGCAAGTCAACGCTATTTGTCCCCTATGCTTCCTTCATATAAGAGGTGTACTAAGCTCTCCTTTGTTTCTAGTACAATATAACTGACATGAGTTTGGACAAGTGTCTTGATTAGATCTCTAGTCAAGGAGAAGAAATTGGATACTAAAAATCTAGACTGACCATAAAGCTGGGAGTTGTTAAACAACAACAACATACCCAATATGATCCTACAAGTGGGGTCTGGGGAGGGTAGGATGTACGCAAACCTTACCCCCAACCTTTGTGGGTTCTGATAGACCCAGGATTGTAAGAAAAATAAAATAGCAAAATAGCAAGATACAGGACAAGTGCATCAACAGATAGTAATACACATTGAAGAAGAAGAAATTACGCAATAACTAAATAAAATTACAAAAAGAAGAAGAGAAGAAGAGGAGGCTAGCCCCTTACCTCTCCTACAAAAAGTGCAACAACACTCAACTACCTACTAACCTTCTTCCTAATCCTCATCCTTCGTATATTCCTATCTAAGTTTATGTCCTTAGTGAACAAATTATTTCATGTCCTTTCTAATCACCTCCCCCAATTCTTCTTCGGCCTATCTCTACCTCTCCTAGCTCCTGCCATAGCGAACCTCTCACACCTCCTCACAGGCGCATCCTCACACCACCTCTTCAAATGCCCGAACGATCTTAGTCTCACTTCCTTCATCTTGTCTGCCAGGAGGCCACTCCCACCTTGTCTCGTATAACGTCATTCCAAATCCGATCTCTCCTAGTATGCGTACACATTCATCTGAGCATCCTCATCTCCGCTACCTCCATCTTCTGCATGTGGACATTCTTGACTGGCCAACACTCAGTCTCATATAACAAAGTCGGTCTAACTACCACTCTGTAGAATTTACTTTTAAGCTTGGCAACACATTCGTATTGCACAGTACTCCGAAGACGAGCTTTTGTTTCACCGACCCAACTCCAATACGGCGTGTGACATCACCGTCAATCTCCTCGTCTCCTAGATTATGGACCCAAAATACTATAAGCTTTATCTCTTGGGTATGACTACTGCATCGATCTTCACTTCCATTTCTGCCTCATGCATAAGGTCATTAAACTTGCACTCTAGGTACTCTATTTTAGTCCAGCTTAACCCAAAACCCTTAGACTCCAGGACCTATCTCTAAACTTCTAGCCTATCGTTAACTCCACCTCGCGTCTCGTCAATTAATACTATGTCATCTGCAAATAACATATACCATAAACACCTCCAATTGAATATGCTGCGTCAATTCGTCCATCACTATGGCAAATCTAAGGGTCAATCCCCAGTGCAACCCCATCATGACAGAAAGTGTTCTAAGTCACCTCCCACTGTTCTAACGTTAGTTCTGGCCCGTTATACATATCCTTAATAGCCTTAATATAAGCCACAGGTACACCTGTGAACTCTAAACATCTCTGAAGGACCTCTCTAGGGATTTTATCATATGTCTTTTCTAGGTCAAATGAACACCATGTATAAGTCATTCTTGTCCCTTTACTGTTCGAACAATCTCCTTACAAGATGGAAAGTTTTGTAATACATCGCCCCGACATAACTCCAAATGGATTCTAAGAAATAGACACACCCCTCCTTATCCTCATGTCGATCACCCTCTTCCAGACTTTCATTGGCTTAGTAGTTTGATACCTATATAGTTATTGCAATTCTGATCATTAGCCTTGTTCTTGTACAAGGAAGCCATAGTTCACCACCTTCATTCCTCTAGCATTCCGCCTCCATTTAGGTCTTAAATATTAC
>JACEIK010001011.1:238058-291408 GCA_018107945.1 Datura stramonium | reverse complement strand
AAATAACCCTCATAACCTCCGCAATCTTAATGCACCTACAGTACCCAAAATCTCTACGACTCTCGGAAATCTCCAACTCCCCCAACATAATATCCTTTTTCCCTTCATTCAAGAGCTTAAAAAAATATGCCTACCATCTCCGTCTAATGTGTGCCTCTTCTACCAACACTTCGTCATGCTCGTCCTTGATGCATTTCACTTGGTCCAGATCACGGACACTTCTCTCTCTCGCCTTGGCGAGTCTACACAACTTCATATCCCCACTTTTGCACTCGAGCTCTTGATACAAGTGCTCAAAAGCTATTGTTTTAGCCGTCATGAATGTTAGCTTTGCTTCCTTCGTCATTGTTTTGTACCTCCCCTATTCCTCCTCTAGGCTTTGCACTAACTCCGTAAAAGCAACCTTCTTGGCTTCAACTTTTTCTTGGACCTCTCCATTCCACCACCAATCCCCTCTGTGCCCACCTACGTTACCCCTCGAGACCCGTAACACCTCCCTAGCTACTTCCTTGATGCATTCAGTTGTCCTAGCCCACATACTAAAATATAAAGAGTTCAAAAGAAACATACCCCCATTATAGAAAAACACACAAACTTAGATCAGCAAATGATGAAACCATCTTAAGCATAACCAACCTGCAGGCAATTATTCAATTCATTCAACATGACTGCACATATTTCTGTCACGTGTTCCTGTATGAGATAACATATCAGATGTCAGGTTATCATTATCCAAATGAGCCGAATTTAAACAGTTTCCACACAAAAAAAAAAAAACACAAGTACCGATGTTAAGGACAACCTCATGCAAAGCTTCTATTAAAGCCAGTATTAAATGGTCCGACAATTTTGTGAAATATGACTCACTTCCACCTTGAGCAATCCCTTTCTCAACAGCCAGTTTAGCAGAATTCAATAGTATGGGCATGGCTTAAACAACAAAAATTGTAGTTTTTCAGCAACTGAAAAATTTACGTGAAAACAAAGAAATCATATGAAAAACATGAGATCTTACCGCGAACAGCAGATCGCCTGACTGTGTTGTGGGTATAGAATTTTAGAAGGGGAACAAAGATTGAAACGGCCTGTTTCATGCATTAAGCCATTGATATCACTTGTTTTATTGACTTCACTAAACAGCACATCAGAAAAGACATCATATGGGTGATCATGCACGCCAACCTGGGAAATCCATGGATAGAAGTTTTCCTTCAACGTAGCAGCACAGCAACATAGCATTATACAGGCTGTAGCTTTGTCCTCTAGCAAATTTACATCTCGTTTGCTGCATATTGTTTTATCTTCAAGCACGACTATTTCTACACTGCAAGATGTCAAATTAAGTAAGATCCTAGTAAGCCCCCTAATAATCATAATCAAAGAAATACTCCCCTTGTTCCAATTTATGTAACAACTTTTCCTTATTATTGTGTTTCAAGAAGAATGACACATTTCTATATTTGAAAACAATTTCCATTTTACCCTGAATGAGATTTTTTTTTTGATGAAGCCTTAGAGGGAAGTTTTTAAAGCCACACACAAATGTTTATGGCATGTTTAAGACCACAAGTTTCATAAACTTTCCCTCTTCTTAAACTTTGGGCCAAGTTAAACTACAACAAAACTATGCTTCAATCCACAACTTTTGGTTGACATCCTTGTTAGTTTCATCAATTAGCACAATATTATCAGCAAATAACATACACCATGGGACCCCATCTTACATTGTTTTGGTTGGCTCATCCATAACTAGCGTAAACCAAGTATGAGCTGAATGTCGATTGTTGGTGTAAACCCACGGTTGTCAAGAACTCTTTTGTATCTCCTACTAATGTTTCATGCTAGAAACAACTCCTTCATACATGTCATTTATTGGTATGAAGGACATAACTCTAGTTATGACATGTATGAAGAAGTGAATTGTACTCTTAGATGCTCCATTTAATTTTGTGGGTGGGTTTAGATATTTATGTCTCGGATACTTCATGTTGAATTTAGCCAAGTACTATAAATATGTTTGGTTAAGTTTCCTTTACTTTACTACTCCCTCCGTCCCAATTCATGTAATGTAGTTTGACTAGGCACGGAGTTAAAGAAATATGGAAGATTTTTAAAACTTGTGATATAAAACAAGTCATAGATGTTTGTGTGGCTATAAATCATCCCATTAAGGGTGATATAGACATTTTAATATTAAATTATTACTAAATATAAAAATGTGTCCTTTTTTTTAGGAATAACTAAAAAGAAAAGTGTCACATAAATTGGGATAGAGGGAATAATTGCTTGTAAGAATTGGTTAAGAAGTCAGGGTTCTCTTGGCGGGGTAGACTTTAGACATTTGGGTGCCGATCACGACCCGACAGATTTGGGTCATGACATATACTTTCCATAATCTATGATTGGTCCATATCAATTTAAACAAACAAAGCAACTATCTATCAATAGTAACAACTATGCCTTGATCTGAAACTTATTGACATCAGAATAAGAATACTTTATCTTCATTCTGCTGTAATTAAGCATGTCCAATCCAATACTCGATAATGTCTTTTATGACAAATTAAGGGTTGGATAAAACTATATTCTCTAAATATCACACTTATCACTATACTGACGTATAAATCTCTAACCAAACTACACTTATGGCAAACATTGCACCTAATGTAACTGCACCAAGTACCAACAATAACTAAAATCGTATCCCAACTAGTTTTTGTCACTTATATGGATACTTTGCTTACATTATGTTTTGTTCTTTAATAAATTGCCACAGATTCCAAGAGATTGTAGGCCTATTAAGACTTCTCTCTATGTGATTTTAGGTCTATCTCATCCTATTTAACACTTTCAATCATAGCAGTGTAAAACAACGAACCGGTTCATAGAAAGTTTATGTAGGACAAGACCAAAAGCATTATCCCATCTTTGTAAGACCCTTTAGATGCCATCTTATAACCGATATAGGTCAACTACATAATAAACAAAAAGAAAATAGAAATCTAGATAAACTTCACGAAATGGAAAAAGACTAACCTAAATTTTAAAAGTTTACCTATTATCTGATCTATAGTCAGACTCCACAGAGATGGTCATAGAAGGTTCAAGTTGAGCACATTGAATAGAAAAGGACATGACTGCACTCATATAAGGAAGAAAATCTTGTCCCATGCACTGACAAACTTTAGTACATGCCTGCAATGAAATAAAGAAAATAAAAAGAGGTCAATCCAGAATGAAATTCTGATCCTCTAAAATCAAATGATTAACAGATACCCTTAGCATGTAATTGGTAGCAGGATCATCCGCCTTCACTTGTAATCCTTGTAATGACATAACCACTTCCATGACCTTTAAAGACAACAAACAAAAAGTAAGCTCTATGTTGAGAAATGACACCAGAGGAAAATAAGCTCACACCAGAGTAGTAGTAATTGTTGAAAGAAGTAGTAACTCAAACAAGAGTAATCTATTCTATGTTCATAATCAATGAAAAAAGTATGAACCTATCCCAACTAGTGGCATCAATATATATGTCAGCATTCCACGAGTATGGAACTAAAAAAATGTATTTGATCCATTGGGTATAGTTGGTAGAAGACCTGTTTTTCATCATCTCTAAATTTTTCTTTTCCAACGGCAAACCCAACAAAGCTTATGCACTCAATTGCTCTGGCACGAAGAATGAGATTAGATTTAAGATCTGCATTTTTCAAGACAGTTCTCAAGTGTGGCATAACAGTGTCATAGTAGGTTCGGAACTGCTCCTGTTGACGTATAATATATCAGATTTTAATCATAATTTAAGTAGAACTAGAACTGAATCAAGAATAAATGCACCAGCTAATACCTCAAAAGTTCTAGTAATACAAGCCAATGCATCTAATGCATGTTCTTGGACACTTTGTTTGTCACTCTGCATTTCAAGCAACAAAAAGCCGAAAAAGACATCATTGGTCTCTTGCACTTATCAGCAGTGACATACCTCTGTAATTTGGGCCTCTATATTTGCACACCTGTAGAAGTACAAGCAGTTTGTTAACTATTCCATCTAGGTACGGCATCAAAAATTCTGACTTGATGGGCACACCAAATTTGCACAGAGCTGACGCTGCACCTGCCTATGAAATTGCCAAAGAGTAAAAGGTGCAAATTAGCTTCCATCAGCAAATGAATGGACGAGTGTAGCATCTACCCAAATTTTTAGGCTTATGGTTCTTTTTCCAAACTCAACTTAAGGGTACACTTGAGATACCTCCCGTGACGTTTAGTAATAATTACTTCTTCTATTATTCATATATTACAATCATTCATCGTTCTAGTAAGGCAGTAAGAGAGCTCTTGTTGCAACCAAAATAAAGTCATAAAATAAAATTTTCTAGAAACACACTACTCAGCCAATAAGCACGATAAAATTATAGTACGAATTGGACAAAATTCTATAGTGGATACTTCATAACACATCCTTAATTTGCCTCATGTTGCACAAAACACAAGTAATTGCTGAGGACCAATTGGGAAGAAGTATTATGACTAAGCAAATGAAGACATATATAGCCATAAACTTCTCAGAGTATCTCAACTGATTACATCAAGATAACAAGCAAACACAACAAGTTAAGTGGTCTGATAAAGAGCCACCTCCCAAATGTGCCGATATTTAAGACCAATGCATTATTCTTAAGTAAAGTAAGTTACTTTATTATTATACTCTCCCTGGATAAAAAGAATATCATTTTGAAAATTAACCGGTATTAAACCTAGCAAAGCTAAAGAACTTCAACTGTATGGCATCTGCAATCCCCTTGTAGAAGTCCAGTACCAAAAAAAAAATTTGCAGGCAGTTTCGTTTATCAATGATAATCTCATCTTCATTTAGATTGCAGCATCCTTAAACTGTACATATCACATAGGACAAACCTGCACTTGTGGATGAAAATCATCCATAGCTGCAGTTAATGTGGGCAATACTTGGTTAAAGTATTGGTCTTGCAAATACGGATAAAAGATGATCAATAACTGCCGAATTGCACAGCAAGCAGCCCATCTGACTCGAGGATGAGGATCTTGGAAACAATTTAGAACCATATTCATCAGTTGCTCCAAATTCTTAATCATCACCTGTAATCGCCAAAAGCCATTAGTTCAAGGTAATCGCCTTAGAAAAAAAAAAAAAGAGATAGTCCAAAATTACTCTCTCCATTCCAAAAGAATTTGTACTATTTCCTTATTAGTTCATTTAAGAAAATGTCACTTTTTAAAATTTGGAAACAATTTAACTTAAACTTCCCATTTTACAAGCAGCGGAGCCAGGAACTCTAACAAGGGAATTCAAAAGAATGCAACACTTGGTTTTGGAACTTGTGACTCAAAGCAATTTTTTAAAACCCCTTCACCGCTACATTAGAAGATGTTCGCGTGTTAAGGGGATTCAACAATGCATATATATACCAAAACTATTGCATTTACCCTACTTGGTCACCTTTAGCTCCATCAATGCATTTTACCCTTAACGATAAGCTTTTATAGCCACAAAAAAAATTTTGCCACATTTAAGAACATAAGTTTCAAAAGTCTTGTATCCACACAAATGTTATGACATATTTAAGACTACAAGTTTCAAAAGTATTCTTTTCTTTCTTAAACTCCGTGCCTAGTCAAACTATGCCATATAAATTAAAACAGGGGAGTATAGCATAATGTAAAATATTTTACCAGTTAATAAAATATGCGCTATAACCAAACCATAGCCATAATAAATACACTACTAAGACCATATATTGTTGTACCTTTGAGCAACCTCTAGCAATCTGAGCAAGTGCAATGAGAGCTGCATGGCGTTTCTCCCACTCTGGGGCAGCCAAGTAATCAGAAAGCTGCTCTTTAGCAATATGAGCAACAGATTTACCTCCTAATGCAAAGGAAAAAAGCTCTAAACCCTTGGCACCAACATTGTAGTTACTTTCTGTCCATATATCATTATCCACGGTCTCGGCAGTATGCCAAGCAGGGTCATCCTTAATATCTAGTAGTAATTTCAATAACATTGTGAAACATCTGCTGATAAACGAGGGCAACTTCTTCACCATGCCTGGGGCCCTCTCCTTCGCCTCAACCAATGTTATCAAGAATAGAATCGCCAAGTGCCTCGTCCTCTGTTCCAAACGCTCAGCCTCTGCTATCTCCAATATTGAACCCACAACAACCGCTAGTTGCAGTCTCAAGAACCTAGGCTCATTCTTTGCCAACTCTGTAAAATATATCAGCGCGTCTTGCGCTGCTGCCTCCTCACCGTTACTCGATGCGTCAGTCATTGCTTTCATCATCCCCGGCAACAAATCTTGAAACCGCTCCTTTACATTTGGACTCGATATACACTGAATGAAGCTGATCACAGCCATCATGGCCGGGATCCTCAATGAGAGATCGAGGGTGTCATCATTCAGTGTATTTAGTAATACCGGGTGCAGACGTTTTACATAAGGGACTAATATTGGTTCCTCAACAACCTTAGTTAGTTGGGAAAATATATACAAAGCTGACACTTGTAAGCTGTGTATTGGACTTGAATCAGTGAGGCATTGGTACAAGAAGGGCAAAAATTCTGGCCAGTTGTTACCTGGGAGAGTAGTGGTGGCAAAATTAGCTCATAAAAACATGACCCTCCCATTAATTGGTTCAACACCATTTCGACGGCCTAATTTCAGTACATCTAACAATTAGCTAGCCAAATTGACCCACAAGAAAACATGTCAATAAATTTTATAAAAATATTTTTTATTTAATATGTTATATATAACCATAACATATTGGGTTAGGTTATCACCTACTTTTTAGCCCATAGCTCAACATTTGGGTCATTAATTAATCACAAAACTACACCCAATGAGCTTAAAATGGGTGTGCAAAGCTTCAAGATCAAAAGTGAAAAAAGTATTGGGAGGGGACAAAGCCTAACACCCACCTCCCAATTCTGTAACTCTTTTTAACTTATTCATTTTGACCCGCCGAAATGCAACCCAAAACTCTCCCATTTGACACCCCTTACCTGGGAGAAGTGAAGCAGCCAGCTTCCCAACAGTGTGATGGAGCTCAAGGAAGATGGTATTTGATTCTTCTAACTTGATACGATCAAGGAGAACACACTTGATTTTGGACTGAGTCGACTCGCTTAGATTGACCCAAGTAGTGCACGAGTCATCATCCTCAGTAAGCAATTTCCTTAAGAGGACAGCACAATTTCTCCGAATTTTTCTCTGGGAAGAGCCGAGAAATGTAGCAAGCTTAATTGCAATGGAGTTGGGATCCTTCTGCTTCATCATGTTGAAGATTGATCTTTTTCCCTTGGAGCGCCTCGACGTGTAGTCTGAGAGAAAGGTCAGAAATGGCTCCGAATCAGGCCCCAAAATCGCCTCCATCTCTAACTGAGTCGACTCGCTAATATCCATTTACAGTAAACGAGTGAGAGGAGAGAGATATATATAATTGGGCTAGTAGCAATTTTTGTTTGGCTAATTAATATTAGAGCAGGAATTTGTGTTTAATCTTCCACTCGAACTATTCTTCAGAGTATCAAGCTCTCTCAAAAGAATTCTACTTTTTCAGTTTTCGAGCTACATGCAGTGGGGCAAAATCTTTCCTCCGCTAAGAGCTGCATCTTTATAGTTATATCGTCCCGGAGAGGGAGCAACAAGAAGAAGTGAAAAGGTTTCAACATAACAAAGCTTGTGCTGTCTTTTCGCATTTAGACACACAACTATCATTTGTAATGATTCTATCACAGTCCCACAAATTTACAAGTTCATTCTAAGTAATAGTTGTTGTTCATTGAATTTCGAAGGTATTATTTCATTAGGATTAGAGAATTGCATATAGATTTTGAAATATAACTTATGTCCAAATTATCTTTGATTCTTTTTTAAAATGAAAGTGAAGTCTGATAGATAAAAAGCAGTCTTCATATGGCCAGACCAAATAGTAAATGTAAATGATTGAGGAAAAAGTGACTTTAAAGAAATACTATATGTGGACAGAACATTTCTGAAAATCCTTTTTATTTTTTTTGGTAAGATTCCGTTTTATCTAGTTCACTTATACTGGATCTTACGGAGCCTGATTCGGACCTGACCATTCCCCAAATTGTTAAAAATACAAAAATCATATTGTTGTTTTTTCTTTTTCATTAGCTCTCCAATAACCAATAAAAGGGCTAGTTCATTAGGTCATAATTTATAACTAACTCGACTGTTTTTTATTTCTGAAAATCCTATTATTTTTTTTGGTTTGTTTTATTATTTGTGTCCTTTTTCTAACTTTTAGAAAATTTAAGCTTGTCTGCTGTGTGTACACAAAAATATCCTCATCGTTAATTAAGTAGCTCAAAAATATCCTGGTTGTTAGTCAACAACTATCATTTCAGAAATTATTGTTACAAAAATTGTTTGGATTTCAATTCCATCTCCCGCGGAGGCAAAAGACATGATGTTGATTTCGTGGTGGTTGGTGGTAGTGATTGTTGAAGATGTCTCAATACATTAATTATGCGATTTGCAGTTAAGATATCTTCAGAACCTACAGAAGAAGTAACAGTCAATTACACCTGCTAGTTTTGATTTTGAACTAACCTCAGCAAAAACTGAAATAACCTTTGGAAGGTGCAGATAGTTGGGACCCAAAAGTTCTGTCTCATCTGTAAGTCCAGAAGATATTGATAAAAATATTAGACTGAAAAAACATTAATACATGAGATTACATTTTAGAGTCTGCAAACTTAGGTTGGTCTTTACTTTTGTTAATTGAAAATACAGAAAAAGAAATCCAGTAACAACAACCATGATTTTGTCAGAAGATATGCAAATGTGATGAGAGGAAGTTGGATTGGAAAACAACAGCATCATGTTGTTTTTGGATTATTTTGATCGAAAAATATATGAGTTTGTATCATTATTTTGAAAAAAATGTTGCTAAAGGCGTGTTTGCTACACGCTTAAAGCCTGTCGCTAGGTGCTATGCATACTCCTCAGCATTCATAGGTGCTGTAACTTAAAAGATCAACAGCCAAGTAAATGTAGTTGGAAAAGGAAATAAATTGATTGTTAAAGAAGCATTTTGTATGAATATGTTAGACAAAATTCCTTCTTTGAGATTACCTGAAATTTANATTGTTAAAGAAGCATTTTGTATGAATATGTTAGTACAAGAAAATTAATCATTAAACCTGAACTAGAAATTTAAAACTGCATCTTGGTAATAGATCAGAATTTTATAAGACCAGTTGATGATAAAACTCATACAATACCTTTCAACCATTGAACAGAACTGGTCATGGACGACTTTGGCTTCTTCCAGATCCTCTTTTATAGGCAGACAATTCAACCAAACCGGAATAATCTGTAAAACAAAAGATTATAGCAACTTCAGAACTGTTGAAGAAGTTAGAATTTAACTCAAGTATATATAATGTGTGAACAATAAAACATTAGAGATTCAGAGAAAAAGTAATGTACCTGCGCTGTGTCAATACTTTCCCGATGAAACTGACATATTTTACCAAGTGCAGAAACAGCATTCTGATATGCCTCTACATCCTCAGGTTCACGAGCATCGAAATGTGTTATGACTAGATTGATTCTTGGAAGAGCTTCTGAAATCATGGGATTTGTTATAAACCAAAACAGATTACTAGTATTTGTCTCCTTCTTCATGATGAGCAGAATCTCAGTACAACATTTTATTATAACAACCAAGTTTTCTTCAGAACTGATTTTTCCTATTATGTTCTCTATAACAGCATTTCTCTATAGCAGCCAAAACTTTTCCAGACAAACGATGTTATTATAAAGAGGATTGACTGAATTAGATTCAACAAAATCATACCTCCAACAAAAGGTTTGAAAACAGAACCACCATATTCAGCACAAAGCCTAAGTCCATAAAGAGCGTTCTGAACACAACATCAGTGGTGTTTGGATGAATCAAATAGCAAATGTAACTTAGACTAAAAACTGTACCAACCACCAACATACACGAACCTGTCTAACATCTGGATTTTTGTCGTTGCTCGACTCCAAAAGAAAAGGAAGATATATGTTGTAGTACCTAGTTTGGACAGAAGTAATGATCAGAATTATGACCTCAATTAAGAAAATACTCATAAAGATAGACGACCTACTTTAGAGCTGCTGAGCTGCAATGCTCTGTAAGTGCATCAAAGATAAAAAAAACATGTACTTCGCTCTGCAGCTGTTTTATCCTTGCCCTTCAAGCAGGGAAAAACAGAACAATGGGAAATACAAATGGAAAAAAAAAAACTAGGGGGGATTAAAATGACATTGCTTATCCTGAGCTATGTTTCCAAACTCCAAAATATTGCCTCACATGTGTCAGATTGGGCACGCGCACCAGTCGACATTTTTGAAGGGTCCGAGCAATATAAATCATGAGCTGAAACTTACCATCATAGGCATTAGAGATGATGAAAGCTCATCAAGGAAAGGCAAGAAAGCAGCCTTGAGTGTTTTGATCAATGTCGACAATATGCCACCAACCTGATAATAAAAATGTTTATGATTAGAGAACAATCCAAAGTGAACAGTTTTATAAATATAATGTGGTGTCAGGAGTTGTCTGAAAAATCCAGTCTCTTATCTGACATACACTGCTAAAAACTTCTTCTGCTTTCTCTATTTCCTTCATCAGCAATTCAGCTCCCTCAGCATCAAAGTTTTCTGATTTTTCTCTCTCTGTGAGTTCCCCTCTGTTATGTGAACTTTCTGTAATGACGTGCTTTATCTCATCAATGATGCTATGAACCTGATCTTCATTAAGAGGTGGTCCACAGATCTGAAAGAAGACACAAAAAAAGGACCATTAAAAGTGAAAAATTGCCATTCTAACTCACTTAATATCTACAATTTGAGCTGCTTCTTGCTTTGACAGTAATGATGAAACAGTTCATTTGTTGGCTTAATAGCGATTTACTGAAATGAAATTTCCCTATGGAGACAATCTGATAGATAGTTAATACAATTTTTTTGTCATTCTTACATATTCATGTCAAGGAAACATTTGAAATTATGCTTTATGGTTGATTTTAGTCCATGTTTCAATTCTTAAGCATTTTTTTGTGGACCAACTATATCCTTTTTCGTGAAGAATTTTAACATTTATTCTCCCAAGAGGTCGAAGTAAAGAAACCATCTTAATGTGACGTACCTCTAGGCATACATTCAGTGCAAGCATTATACTTGCACATACTTCTGTCTCAGGCTCCTGCACAATATAGCAATCAGAGTGTCACCTTCTAATTTTGCATATAAATGGAGCTCAGTCCTTTTCCCTACAGAAAAGGAACATAAATAGTAGTAATGCGTTGAAGCCAACCGTATACAAAGCGTCCCCCAAAGCCATTATTATATCGCCACACAGCTGCTTGAAGTATGACCGGTTTCCACCTTGAGTAGTCCCTTTCTCTACCGCCAGTTCAGCAGAATGTAACAGCGAACACAATGCTTAACCACCACAAGTTAAAACATCTCATAAGGAATTTGAGAAGTTAAAGAAAACCATATGAAATCATAAGAATTTTTACCTTTACTGGCATTTTTCCTGACATCAATGTCCATATAAAATTTCAGAAGCGGAACTAAAACTGGAGCAGCCTGTTTCAGGATTTAAGCCATAAATATCACTTAAATGCACAGGGGAAAAAAGTAAATGTGCAAGTTATTGTTTCGTGCTAACCTCGGAAATCCACTGGTAGAAGTCTTCCTCCAATTCATGAGCATATAAAGAAAGGAGATCACAGGCCAGAGATTTCGCCTGTAGGAGGAGACATCCACTGGTGCATATTGTTTCATCTCCAAATTTGACTTAATGTATACTGCAAAATGTGAAACTTGAGCAAGACCCTTGGTAGCAAACGAAGAAACAAGAAATCCTACTGATTCACCAGAAATTATATTGAACGGGGTGAGTAAAACTAACTGACAACAGAATGTGGCAAACTATTTGGATAAATTGATAGGAAACCAATTAGTAGGAAGAAGCAACAAATTGAAATCTCATAGGTTCCTGTGAAAGGAACCAAGAATTTCAAGTTCAAATACAAATATTCAGACTCATTGGTGGTCATCGAATATTCAGACTACGATTGGGCGGATGCAAGGACACTGGTAAATCTACTTCGGGATGAACAAACCATAGTTCCAACATCCACAATATAAATCTATAGCATGCTATGAGACTACATTAAAATCGTTATGGTTGAAAATTTTCATTTTAGACCTTAAAAGAGTGCCGCTACTATTTCAAGGCCATTAATTTGTGATAATTCAATTGTAACAATAGAAGTAGCATAAGATTACAGAAGACATCTTTTAACAATATGCATGGGCTTGAAGGTTCTCTATCAGTTCTTTATAATGGTATATGACTGATGGTATATGTTCCTACCTAATTTTCCGCTACAGAGCATGGCTCTTTTATTTTCATTAGACAGCAATAACTTAAATTATGCAGCGAAGTTTTGAAAGACTGAACAAAACAAAGGAGTTTGCTAATTCAGTAGCTTTTTACACTAGATTGTATAGAAAAGAGAAAAAAAATCTAAAATGAACCTCAGAAATAATGGAAAAAGCCAAACCTCGATGGAAAAATGCGTACCTATCTTCTAATTCATCTGAGAACACAATCCTATTTGGCTCAAGTTGAGCACATTCAGTCAAAGGGGGCATAACTGTACTAATGTAAGGAAGAAATTCCTTCCCCATGCACATGCAAATTCTGCAGCATGCCTACGAAGAAATCAAATATATATATATATTGAGGGCCCACCAAAAAAGAAATTGTGAGCCAGTAAAATCAAAGGATTAACACATACCTCTAGACAGAACACAACAGTACCAAACTCTTTCACTTGTGATTCTTGTATTGACTTAAGCACTTCCATAACCTTTAATGAAACCAAAAACAATATTTCAGAATAGAGAAGTCTCCACAGAGAAATGAACGAATGGATAAGATCACGCAACCACGCCACCAAGAGAAGAAAGAGTGCCAGAGGAGAGGCAGAATGTAGCCCCCGGGCCTTTGATCTAGTGATAAGAGTTCAGCGTATTGAAGTGGAGAAGGACAGAGGGGCGGACCAATTATCCATGTATTTCGAACCGTGCCCTGCTGGCCCTCGCGAATTTCTCGGTTATCAAAAAGAGAAGAAGAAAGAGGCAGAATGTATCAGTCATTACTCACAGCTCACAACTGTTGAAGAAAGTGGTAATTCAAAGAGGTGTAATCAATATTATGGTTTGTATATGGAAAATCCATCTGATAAAGCATAGCAAATGCAAACAAGAACAAAGACATTCCATCTGCAATGGCACCACGGAAAAACTCATTCACGATTACACAAATCAGAGAATACAAAACATGTGTCTTTTCATACACATTATCCCTCAGTCGTGGTTAATTATCATGTATTTTCACCTAATGTTATCACTTCAACCATGATAAATTAACCTGGTATGGTTATACACTAGGGGCAGATGAGTTTCCGCCGCGGCACTAATATATGTGTTCCACATTGCACACATATGGAAAAGAAAAAAAGCATCGAGCATAGTTGGGAGAATACCTGCTTTAAATCATCTCTGAATTTCTCTTTGCCTACAACCATCGAAACGGTGCTTATGCACTCCAAGGCATTGCCTCGAAGCATGAGATTAGATTTATCATTTGCATTTACCAGGGTAATTATCAGATATGGCATTGAAAAATCATAGTTCTTTTCGATGTGCTCCTGTGGAAGTGGAAGCACAATATATTAGCCATTGTTATCCATAACATAAGCATAAATAGAATTGAGTCAAAAGTAAATACAACTAGATAATACCTTAGACAGTTTAGCTATAGCAGTAAATGCATTTACTGCTGCGTCTTGAACCATTTCATTGTCGGTCTGCATTTCACACAACAGCAGTGAGTAGGAAAGATTGCATCAATGTTACTTGGAATCTTCAAAAATATCGATGGATGCATGTCAGATCCTCCAAAATAGTGTATTTTTGGAGGATCTGACAAGGTTACTGCAACATTTTTGGAGAGTCCACGCAACATAGCTTAAGACTTGTTAGTGATCTACCTTTAGAACATGGTGGTATTTTGCGTACCTTTAGAAGTATAGTAAGTTTGTTAAGTAATTCATCCAAGTGCGGTACCAAAGTTTATAGCATTTCAGGTCCACAGAAAAGCAAAAGAGTCGAAGCTGCACGTGCCTATGAAAGCGCCAGTAAAACAAGTAATTTCATTAATATCATGAACTGAATAATAACAACACATATGTAACAAATATTTATGCTATGAATTCTTCAACGATTACGTCCAGACAACAAGAACTCAAGCAGAATGCATGCAATAGAAAGATTAGTCTGGTATAGGATCACATGCACCAGCAGTGAGATTATTTTGGTCCTGTTTTAAGTCCAAGATTCCTATCAATCAAACATACTAGAAGATGAAAAGTTCTTTGGAACTGAGGCGTAGTTATTGTTGAAATTTACAGATTATCAACTTCACGAAATATATATGTAACTCCATTGTAAAGGTGTATCCTGTATTAATAGGAATCTATTCTTTTATAGCTGCAATTGTATTTAGGGAACCATAAAGGGTTCATATCACCATAGGCCAAACCTGCACTCGAGGACTTTGAAAATCATCCATAGCTGCAGCTAATGCAGGCAACACTTGGTTATGATATTGCTCTTGCAAATCTGGACAGAAGTTGGTTGACAACTTGTAAATTGCATTAATAGCAGCCCATCTGACTCGAGGATGAGGATCTTGGAAAGAATGCAGAACCATATTCACTAGTTGCTCCACATACTCAGTCATCACCTATAAACAGAGAAACCATGGATTCAAGCTAATAGCCTGAGACAACTAAACTAAAATTAATAGGGGAAAGTGGGAAAACTACCTCACATACAATCATGATAAATACACTAATGAGACATCAGATGAATTTCTACCTCTGAGCTACCTTTAGCTATCTGAACAAGTGCAATGAGAGCTGCATGGCGTTTCTCCCACTCAGTGGCAACCGAGTAAGCATCCAGCTGCTCTACGGCAGTAGGAGCAATAGTCATGCCACCTAATGCCACAGAAAATCGGCATAAACACCTCTTACCAAAAATGCAGTTGCGCGTTTGCCCGGCATCCTCGCGCTCCGTCTCCCGTGCAATATTCCAACTAGATTTATCCGTAATATCCAGTAACAACTTCAGAAATATTGTAATACAAGTGTTAGTGAAGGAGGGCAGCTTGGAAATCATTCCAGGGGGCCCCTCCTTAGCCTCAATTGAACTTAACACAAACTCAACCACCAAACCCCTCATCTTCTCTTCCAATTTCTCGTCGTCTGCTATCACCAACATGGAATCCACAACATCCACTAGCTACCTCCTCAAGAACCGAGGCTCCTTCTTCGCGAAATCAATAAAAAGCTCCACCGCTCCCTGGGTGGAATATCCCTCATTGTTGCACGATGCATCAGTCAAGCTCCTCATCATTCCTGGCAATAGATCCTGAAACCGCTCCTTCTCATTTGAACTCGATAGGCACTGAATGAAGCTGGTTGCAGCTATTGTGGCCTTGATCCTCACAAGGAGGTCAAGTGTATCATCATTCAGTGTATTAAGGAATAGCGAGTCCAAATCTTTTACGCAAGGGACTATTGTTTCGCCTATGTCGTCAGCTAGTAGCCGAAATATATTGAAAGCTGACACTTTTAACTTGTTTGAACTGGAAGTGAGACATTTGATACAAGAGGGATGTTGATTCCTTAAGCAAATTTTTGATGTTGGACTGAGTTGACACCCTTAGACTGAGCCGAATGCTTATGTCATCAAGAAGCAACTGGCAAAGGAGGTCAGCACATTTCTCACGCAAATCTATGTTATGGGAAGAGCCAAGAAGGTCAGCAAGCTTAAGAGCAAGGGAGTTGGTATCCCTCTGCTTGATCAGGTTGAGCATCGCCTCAGCATCGGGTTGCTCCGCCTTGAGATGGGAGATAAAGGTTTCAAATGGCTCCGAGTCAGGCCCCAGAATCGCCTCCATCTCGGCCTTCAAAAACTGACTCAACTCTCTATCCATTACAGTATTTTTGAGAGCTCAGAGGGAGAGAGAGACTATGGAGTAATGATATTAATAACAGAGAAATCTGCAATACATAGAAATCATTGTTATGCCTAGCTGTTGTGTGTGAACAAAAAGTCTATAACTAATTCTCAACGATCGGGCGAAGCAAAACGAAATCAGGATTTGGCCAAAAAAAAAAACAGAAGAAAAAGAGCAAGGCTACGGATATCATGACCGATCACCATCCATAAAGAAGAATCTTTCTAAATAAAAATGACGAAGTGTTCCTCATAGAAGATGACAACTCCTTCAGGAAAACAATTTTTCTCAAAGAAGTCTCCCTTTTCAACCACCTGATGAGTCTATTCAATGACTTTCATGAATAATTTATCAACATATAATAACTAAAAACTATGCTTGCTTTTTTTGACTGCCTCTACGTCAGTATCATTTCTTATTGGCTGTTCTCATTTAAAAATGTTAGGGGAAAAGAAAACACTACATTGTTTTTCACCCTATGAAAAGGTGAAAACAATAGATACCTACTTCAAGATTATATATCTATTGACTATGACCACTAGTTCAGCAATAAACAACTAAAGCTGTGTTGACTTAGTTTAATTGTCTATTCCTATTGACTTCATTTCCATTCAAAGATCGTGAATAGTTCACAGAATATACACATTTTTTAGAGTTAATAGCTTATAACTCTATAATTTATTATGTTTTTGCAAGTTTCATACTTAAACTATGCCTTGTTTCCGTTACCCCGAACTATTTAGAAACCCCTAGCTTGACAAATGGCTAAGTGTTTGTTAACAATTAAAACTTAGAGGTGTGTGGAGGTGAAATAAGTCATCCTTGTGGCTTTTATAATGGCTAAGAAACCCCTAAACTATCACTGTTTTGTAAGTTTCATACTTAAACTATCAGATGTTTTTCTTACTCCTCTAAATTATAAAATAGTTGAAGACTAAAACCCCCGAATGGATACATGACAAAGAGTTTGCGTTGACTTTCTGAATGATGCGTGGATGGTGAAAAATGATGCTATAGTTAGCTATTAACTCTCATCAAAGAAAACATGGCATCAAATGTCACCATATACGTTGAATATTTAGCCATCATATATGGTAAATTTGATTGTACTTGCAAAGATAAGAACATCTTTCATTTAGTTAAATGACAGGTCGATCTTTTTTTCAGGAAACTACATCCTAACCCCCCATATAGTGGGTGAACATACATATACCAAATCTGATCACCAGCAATTTTCATCACTTACCACTTATACAATGGAAGTATAACCTCAAGATGATGTCATTCTTGCAAATAAGGGATACTGCAGAAAGGACTATATCACAAGTAGTAAAGAACTATTGCAATTAAAGCGCAACTCAATCAAAGGCATGAAAATATCACAACCAAAGAAAAATATTTGTGATGTTATTATTTGCTAAAACACAATCTGACAATGCAAACAACAAGATAACAGGATCAAAACCGCGTCGCAAGTCGTCTCCTTGACATTCTTCAAATCCCCCTTTTTCTTTTGCTGAAGCAAAGACTCAGCAACAACATTTTTAGTATACACAGTATACAAAAGAAAGGTTTGCTCACATACTTTAACCCAAACCAATAGCAGGCTGATGCATGTCCTCACACCCGAATGAATGATATATATGAGAAAGAATTGACTATCAAATATTTGATTATTCATGATTCACGAAGCTACAGGCTGAGTAGCTCCATCGCAAGCAGAGAGAACTTGTCATCTTCCACAACTTTATGATGATAGAATGGATTGCAGTGCTATTTGCTGCTGAGGTTGCAAAGACGACCATGTTGAAGCCAGTAAGGCAGGCGGTAGTGTTTGCTGGAGCTGCCTCAACAGATTAATCATCCGGCTTAGTGTTTGTTCGCTGGCAAGATCCTTACCAGCACATAGAATCTACATATGAAGCAAATTTGGATTACAAAATGATAGTGGCATGAACATTACTTCAATATAACTTATAAGGCTATAATACTATAAGACGACCATTTTAGCAAATCGATCAACTACCCAAGTATGATGAGCAAAATAAACAAAACACGAATGGAAAAGTTAAATAATTTTCAATGAAGCACCCAAAACAGATAGACTATTCAGAGGTCGACGATAGAGAGAGACTCCCGAAAGGACAAAGATACAAAACACGAAAATGGGATGTGGTCGAGCATCTTAGTCTTTTGCATCAGATGAACTACTGAACTAACACCAGGAATTGAGATAAAAATTGAAACTTCTTTTTCTTGCAACAAAGCACTGACCCTGACCCAGAAGGTCTAGTAATAACTAACCTCAGCAAAAACTGAAACAATTTTTGAAAGGTACTGATTGTTGGGGCCCAATAGTTCTCCATCTGACCTGCAAACAGGAAAACCTGGTTAAACATAAAGACTCTAGAGGCACGAATATATCAGATACAGACATCTACAAAAAGAGTTAGCAAGTCTGATTTAGCACTAATCTAGTTAATGTAAAATCAGGTCAACACTTTAAACAGCAACAATGACAACATACCCTAGGATATTCCCACAAGTGAGATCTACGGAGGGTGGTTGTACGCAGACCTTACCCCTACCTTTGTGGGTTATGAGCAAAAGACAGGAATCCCTAAATCCTGCAGAAAAGAACTCACTCCCGGGGGGAGTGAGGGGGATATTCAAAAAGGGGAGCCGCGGGTTCTTTCTTTCCTTGTAGGAAAGGTCAGAGAGGTTGTTCCCAATAGACCCTTGGTTCAAGAATTTTAAATTTTTTACATGGTTTGAAAGAAATGCAACATGATTTTAACCAGCCGCAGATAAAAAAAAAAGTTCCCAAATGTTATGATGATTAGATTATTAATGAGAAACCCACTGTTGATAGCAGAAGATTTATGGTCTTTTAGATATAAAGAAGCTTCATCAATCCGAAGAAAAGTCCTGATTAAACCAAAATCAGTGAGACAGCTCCAAGGACAAACACATAAATTCCTGAACAAGTTATTGTCCAGTCGTTTGCACTTATGCTTTATCATTTGGCATCAACAATACTGATGCATTTTGGAGGGATAAACAATTGCAAGAGCGCACTATGACAATTGAAGATGTTAAAATCAAATGAAGTAGACCTAAAAACACAGGGAAAAGAATTGTCTCAAGGTACTTGTAATCCCATGGGATCCATGCGGATTTGTTATGTCAGAACACTATGAAAGCAGCATAGTTATACAGACTATACCAACTACTTAGGATTAGGGTTGAGGTTTAGCTGTTGGTCTTACACTTATAAGTACAATATTTGGCAGGCGTTTTAGTTGGATCAAGATTTGTTTGTAAATGTAGGAATAAGAGTGAGATCTAAGCGATCTCAATTTTTCGAGAGAACCCCTAATTTGACTTGAATGAAACAGGCCAAAAAGCAGAATGGATATATAGGATTCATATAACACAAGCCAACTAGTTTCAATTGAGCTATAATTGTTGTCGTAAAAAATAGCAGAGAATACCTATATAACATGATGTCCAGAACCAAGGGCAACAAAAGCATCTAAACAAATAGGTAGTGGATTTTTGTTACATCCACCTAGTCAGGAAAAAATTCAAAAATTTTGCCATCAGTATTTACTATTTAGTGTAACTGAAATGGAAGACTATACAGGTCTTAACTTCTTTAGATGGCAGACAACTGGTAAATAAGGAGCATATATATGAGGAGGTGGTGCAATTTTATAAATCACTTATGGGCACATTCTGTGATGTTTTTACCAGCAGTTAATAAACAGACAATGAACCTGGGACTAAAGTTGACTCATGAATAACAACTGGCTCTTCGTGCTGAAGTGACTGAAAAGGAGATTTATGAAGGATTATGGGCTATAGGTGATGAAAAAGCTCCAGGGATAGATGGCTTTAATGCCTTATTTTTTTAAAAATCCTGGATGATAGTCACACAAGATGTTTATGATGCTGTTAGGCATTTCTACACAACAGGAAAATTGTATAAGGCTGTTAACTGTGCTACACTCACCTTGCTCCCTAAAGTCTCTAATCCAGCTACTATAAGAGAATATAGTCCATAGCTTGCAGCTCAGTCTTGTACAAGATTATTTCCAAGGTGTTGGCTAACAGAATCCAGAAGGTGATAGCCTCTATTATTTCTGACACTCAGACTGGTTTTATTCCTGGTAGAAAGGTTGCAGATAATGTAATTCTACCTCATGAACTGGTCAAAGCATATTCTAGGAAGTGTATTTCACCTAGATGTCTTATCAAAGTGGACATTCAGAAGGCTTATGATACTGTCCATTGGGAGTACCTACAGCAGATGTTGGAACACTTGAACTTTCCTGAGAAGTTCACAAAATGGATATTGGAATGCATCTCAATTGTGAACTACTCTGTTGTCCTTAATGTGGAGTATACCAGACCATTTGATGCAGCTAGAGGACTCGAGCAAGAAGATCCTATATCTCCATATCTGTTAGCAATTGTGATGGAGTATTTGATTAGGAACTTGAAACTTCTCAAGGCTGAGAAACATTTCAAGTATCATCCTACGTGTGCTAAGCTGGACACCACACACCTGTCCTTTGCAGATGACCTTCTATTATTTGCTAGAGGGGATATAGCTTCTATAACCTTATTGCAGGAGAAGTTCAGCATCTTTTCAGCTGCCTCAGGACTCGATGCCAATCTAAACAAGAGATCAGTTTACTATGGAGGGATCAGCCTAGAACTAGACAGCACATTCAGCATATTCTAGGATATAACCAAGGGGAACTGCCATTCAAGTACTTGGGCTGCAAGAAAGTTGTCTTATGCTGGAAGAATACAACTTGTCCAAACAGTTGCCTTTGAGAATCAAGCCTATTGGTCTCAACTGTTTATCATTCCAACTAAAGTAATGAAGACACTTGAGGCTATTTGCAGAAGTTACATTTGGTCAGGAGGGGATGTCATTACCAAGAAGTCACTAGTAGCCTGGACTAAGATCTGTTCTCCTAAGGCAACAGGAGGACTTAATCTTGTTAACATGAAGGTGTGGAATCAAGCTGCAATTATTAAGACATGCTGGGATTTGGCTAATAAGAGAGATAAACTGTGGCAAATGGATCCACAGCTACTATATCAAGGAGCAGAACATACTGACTATGCTAATTCCCCAGCAAGCCTGCTGGATGATCAGAAAAGTTTTTCGTTCCAGAGATAAGCTTGATCTCCTAGCTACTGGAGGAAGTCATCAAGGCAGTGTCATCAGACAGATTTACCTCCAACTGCTAGGCAACTTACCTAAGGTTTCATGGAAAGGTATGTTATACCAGAACCAGGCTAGACCTAAAGCTGTGTTCACTACCATGGGAGATTATTAACAGCTGATAGATTAAGAGCATGGGACTTCCAAGTAGACCAGATTTACTCTCTATGTAAACAAGCTCATGAAACTATCCCCCACTTGTTTGTTGAATGCAGTTTCACCAGAGAAATTTAGCAGAAGATTCACCACTGGTTACAGCTACCTCCATTTCCAGATTACATCAATGGATTATAGAGAACACTAGAGGAAGAAGTCACAGGGCCAAGCTCCTCAAACTAGTCTATGCTGAATTCATCAATGCTGTGTGGATTAAGAGGAATAATTTTTGAGAACAGAGAGAGTACAATAGAGGTGATCACAAAAAAAAAAATAGTTTATACTAGTATAGCTAGAGCTAAAGGTTACACACATATCTTACTTAGTCATTGTAAATATTAGATATAGATGAGGCACTGCTCTTGTGCAGCGTGGTAGGGTAGTTATATGGAGAAAGATGTGCTGGATCAAGCAGATTGTGTGTATCTGCTGGTATGCACATTCTTGCTTTTGGTAATAAAAGTTCCCTAATTACCAAAAACAAAGAAAAGGACTTAAGTTAAAGCAAACTGATCGATACCTTTCAACCATCGAACAGAGTTGGTCGTGTACAGCCTTCGCTTCTATTATGTCACCTTTTATAGGCAAGCAATTCAACCAAGAAGGAAAAACCTGCCAAAAGTCTTAGAAATTAGAGCATTGTAAAAACTATAACAAGGTACTGGAGAAGCATTAAATCTTCTAAGAGCAAAGGCCATATGTTTATTTATTTTAAATAGGCCAAGCATAAGTCAGACTGAAGCTAGTTTCACCAAAGGTAAAGTGAAGTTTTTACATAAGAAACTTATTCAAAGAGCAGTAAAATAAGTGATTGCTAGAACATAAGATTACTTGATCTGGTGTTGCAAAAGAGGCGGTAACACACATTACAGACAACAAATATCTCAGGGCCATACAATTCCTAACCCCACCAGTTCCTACAGAGACTAGAATATAAATAAAGTCAAGAGTTCCAGAAAGTAGCAGAATAAATAAGAGAGCTCTCAGACAATTCAATAGATGCAACCAAAATCCGAGTATTCCACCCCAAGCACATCCCAAGTTAAAAATATATAGAAATACCTATCAAAAATAAAAATAAAAGGTTCCCAAAAGAATATACCTGAGAAAAGTCAATACTGTCACGATGAAACTGGCATATCTTCCCCAGCGCCGAAACAGCATTATCATACGCCATTACATTCACAGGCTGAAGAGCATTAGGATGTCCTATAACTATATTGAGCTGTGATAGAGCCTCTGAAATAAAGTTGTTCTTTATATCAGGTAAGCTAAAAAAATTATTAACCCTTGAACCCCTCAAAAAAGTAGAACAAACTACTCAAAAATATAAGGTTTACAACACAATCAACAATATCATACCTCCAATAAAAGGTTTAAAAACAGAACCACCATATTCTGCACATATGCCAAGTCCATAAGCAGCAGCCTAGAATAACATTATTAATTTCAGAATCAAGCAGAAGATGTCAATTGTCTGAAAAAGGTGACACTTTTAACTTAACATAAACAAACCTGTCGGACATCTGAACTCTCATCATTGCATGCTTCCAGAATAAAAGGAAGGTATGTGTCATAGTACCTAGTTTGCACAGAAGGAATAGTTATATCTAATACTTTACCACTCTAGTATCCAAACAAGACAAACCTGTATAAACACCTACTTTCGACTTGCTTCACGGCACAGCTCTGCAACATCATCAAAAATATAAATTGCTATTCTCCTTTCTTCATCTGTTTTATCCTTGCCCTTAACAGACAAGCATGAAAGGAAAAAATTAAGATATATAACAAAATGAGAAAAGTACGTTAGATACTGAAGCTACATTGAATACCATGAGGTGGTACCTACCCACATAGGGATTAGATATGAAGACAAATCATCAAAGAAAGGTAAGAAGGCTGCCTTGAATGTTTTGATCAGTGTGCCAAGTATTTCACCAGTCTAATCCAGAGATATATGGAGATTTGATAAGACAGAATTAGATTAGAATGCTAAGAAAAAGAACAAAGATACTCGAAGTTGTCACTTGTTTGTGTACTCCAATCTTGTGTCATACATACATAGTAAAAAATATCCTCTTCTAGTTCATTTTCTTCATTGATCAAATCATATTCCACAGCATCAAAGTCCTCATTGTTTGTTCTTTCTGATAGTTCTCGTTTTCGACTTAAACAATCAGTGAGGACCAGCTTTATCTCATCCACAATGCTCTGGACCTGACATCCATCCAGGAGTGGACCAGATATCTGGAAAAAGCACAGACAAAAATTCCTGGTATAAATGAACATCCACCACAAAGGAGTGCCAGCAAAACCATAGATGTTTAATGGTCTATTGAAGCCCTTGAAGACTTGAAGTGTAAGATAAAAAATCATCTATAGCTTTTTTATCATTCTTGGACTCGACATTGTTCTCTGGGTCTCCTGATTCTTTAAGTCCTACCCATATAATTGGTTCTCAACTTTCTTTTAGTTCAGTGAATATACAGCTATATGTCTACCAAGTATCCACAAGAACGTTAAACCATAAATGCAGATTACTTTATCATATTCAACTTAAAATTTCCAAAAGGACAGAGGTTAAGTATTTGCATACAAGGAACTACATAAGCTTAGTAAATAACAAACCTGCAAGCACTTATCCACTGCATACAACATAATTTTGCGTATTTCTTTGTAAGACTCCTGAATGAGAAGCAATGAGAGTGATCAAGTTGCAGTCCAAACCACAATTGTATAAAACCCCACATATACTATTGAACAAAGAACGATTAACACTAACTCCACCAATAGTTTAAGTTGAAGTCAACCTTATGCAAAGCTTCCACCAAGGGTGGTATTATGTAGTCTGATAACAGCTTCACATATGTTTCATTTTGACCTTGAGCAATTCCTTTCTCTACAGCCAGTTTAGCAGAACGTAACAGGTCCGGCATGGCTATAACCAAACAAAACTAATGTCAGTAGTTCACAAAATTAGATGAAAAGAAAAAAACACGAGGAACTAAACTCTAAATCCCACCTAAAACCGCAGCTCTCCTAACTTCATCATGGAAATAGAATTTCATTAGCGGAACTAATGCTTGCGTAACCTGTTTAATGCAATGAAATCATTTATCAAATCCAATTTAAATCAATAGCTTGTACGATACATGCAAGTTCATTTCAAACCTGGTCAATCCATGGGTAGAAACCCTCCTTCAACTCATCCACATAGCAGCATAGCATATTACAAGCTGTAGCCTTCTCCTCTAGGACACTTGTTTTTATTCTAATCCTTTTATCCCCAAGTGTTATAGTCTCCATTCTGGAAGAAGAAAAATTAGACAAGATCCTGGGAACCTCCACTAGAGTGACCATTACATAATGGCCATAATACTCATGAAAACATAATGAAAAAGAACAGGTCATATATTTAGAATATAATATCCTCGAGCCGTTTTATGAGTAAAATTTTGGACATAAGAAAAGATTTCCTTCCCAATCGAATTGTATCCAAAAATATCAATACTTTGATCCAAGAGAACTGATACCTACGGGACAACATTTTAGGTTTCATGGTGACATAACTTTTCACGAACTAAAGCAAATAACCACAGTGGTAACTGCACTAACCATGGGGAATAAGCATCTTAAAACTATATTCAGTGGCATAGAAAAACANCAACAAGGTAAAGGAGAAGGACAACATCATACCTATCATCATCTGATTCATCAATTTCATGGTCTGAATCCGCAGATGATATGGTTACATCAGGCTTTAGTTGGGCAGATTGCAGCAATGAAGGCATGACTACACTCATGTAAGGAAGAAAATCCTGTCCTAAGCACCAGCAAACTCTGGCCAAAGCCTGCAATGAAATCAATGATGTAGTGAGAATAACCTATAAACGAAGTCCCAATTCTCTGAAATGCACTCGTACCTTTAGCATGCGTCTAGTAGTAGGATCATCTGTCTCCATTTGTGACCCTTGTAGAGACATAAGCACTTCCATAACCTTTAATAAAATTCAAGAGTAAGCACTATGCTTGAAAACTGAACCAGTCTGAAGGAAATACATGGACTGAAGTAATCCTATCTTCCTAGCTATGTGGCAATTAGCTTATGCATATGACCGTGTTTGACATTGTTTCCTTTTCTGTCCAGCCCAAAAAGATTGGCACCACTTTATACTTGATAACTAGATAATTCTATGTTCCCATTTTGCCACTGAAATAGTTGTTGTAGGCCCCACTGGACCCAAAACAAACTGTTTGGTACAATGTAGTTTTGATGTTTTATTCATATTTAAATCTGTGAAAAATATCTTTTCTTAAATTTCGTGGCCAGACAAACTATGCCAAACAAATTAGGACACAAGGAATACATGTTAAAAATTGGCAGCATTGGTAGGGGACGCATTATCTCATACTAACCTGCTTAGCATCAACTATGAATTTATCTTTGCCAACGGCCATCCCGACCAAGCTTATGCATTCCATTGTTTTGGCTCGAAGCATGCGATGAGATTTATCATTTGCATTTACCAAGATAGTTTTCAAATATGGCATCACAAGATCGTACTGTTTTAGGAAGTGCTCCTGTGTTGGTATATAATTTATTAGCTATCATCATCAATATCAGAAACAAGCACAATTGAGCCTGAATAATTGGTATTGTAGTACCTGGGATGCATCAGCCACAAAAGCCAAAGCAGTTAACGCTGCTTCTTGCACCATTTGGTATAAACTCTGCAGTTCAAACAATAGCAAAGAGCAGGAAAAAGTATCACAGATCTTGCATATTTCAGTAGTAAAATTATGATATTATTCCCTCTCATAGGTATACCCGCAGAAGTACAAGCAGTTCGCTAACTATTACACCTAAGTAGGGCGCCAAAATCTCAGGGGGGCAGTATTCACTAAAGTTGAGGAGAGCTGATGCAGCATGTGCCTGCATAAATACAAAAAAGAAAGAAAAGATTATAAATAGATAAATGAATTCATTGACAATTTAATGAACAAGCATTGAACCAAAATTTTCACTTAGATGGTGCCTTAAGCATCAAAGTCAGACCACTAACAATGCTCACTTTCTGTTACTTCTAAAAGCATAGATGATCTCCTAAAAGATGGAAATGGGAGGCACAATTATTTTAGTGGGGAAGACTAGAAAGCAAAAGGCACCATTTTGGATCCTAGACAAAAAGTACATCCTCCAAAGAATTTCACTGAGAAGCATCACCTATCATTATATTACATTTAGATAGACATCAAGAAAATCTGGTTGATGATCCCCACAAGTATTTTCAGCGTGTTCAGACAGAAAGGAACCACAAATGCTTTGATGAAATTTCAACTACAAAATCACTCCCTAAAAGCTAGATGTTTGCTTAAATTGTTTAGCTGGAGCAACTTAGGCCTCATTTATTTGCATTTAATGAAGGTTATTCATATCTCAGTCATTAAGTCTGTTTATGTTTTATGTCTGAGTCATAAGCGTTCGGATCATAATCATTAAGTACATTTGTTTTTATAATTTTATAACCACTTAATGGATCTGGATAGATCTGAATGATTAAGATCTATAACAAAGTCTTAATATCATTAAGATTTAATGTCTACTCAAAGGTTTCTATAAAGATGGCATGCAGTTCATCACTACTACATCCATTTTCAACATTAACCGCCGCGCACACCATTATCAACTACCACTACCCACCACATACAACCACCATTATCAGCTCAACCACCATTGCTTTCAATCACGTAATTCAGTTGTTGCTACCATTTACAATCACTAATGACAATCACCACAACCAACCGTCACTATCTCCAATTAATGTCATCATTCACTACCATTAACTATCACTATCGTCCACCACAGTAATCAGTTTCCACCAACAACTAGCACGATCAACAACCACTGCTAATCACTACTATCAATCAGTAGCTACTACCCAGAACCACCACGGCCACCACCCAATAAAATTCCCAATTGACACCCATAGCCACCATAGCTAGCCATCATCACCTCCAACTGACATATAATTTCTTTAAAATATTTTATCGATACATTATTTTATTAATTTAGTATTTTATTAATTTTTAAATAAAAACAAGTTTTATATACTTAGATGTTGAGAAAAAAAATAGCCTTAATTATTTAGTATTTAGATTGCATCTTAATATTTAGATGTGTGTTAAAATTCATACATTCAAATATAAGATTCAGACTTCTTAATGTTAATGAAAACAAATAAGACCTTAGCCTCTGTAAAAGCTCTTCAGACGTCTTAATCTTAATGAAAACAAATAAGGTCTTAGCCTCTGTAAAAGCTCTGATGAATTTTTGGAGTTTGTTAGCTCTCTAATCTTAGCATAGCATTTTCTCATGTACTGGAGCTAACACAACTTCTTTGTAACTTTTACATATTCTTGATGTCTTTTTTATGAAACTACTTACTTCATCGAGAAAAGAACATTTAGATTGAAATGATACACAACTGAATTTCAGGAAAAGAATACTTCTAAGCAAGAAACCATGTTACAGTGATTAAACCTTTTGACCTCGTGTATAAAGGATTATCTTATGCTATTTACTTCAAAATTCATTTTCAGAAATGCCAAATACCACTAGAACAAACCTGTATTCTTGGATTTCGGAAATCATCCATAGCTGCTAATAGCACGGGCAACACCCGGCTGTGGTGTTCTATTTGAAAATATGGACCCAAATCAGTTGACAATTGCCCAATTGTATCAATAGAAGCCCATCGCACTCGAGGATGAGGGTCTTCAAAAGCAATCAGTACCATGATGATCACTTGCTCCAAATTCTGAGTCATTACCTATTACAGCAAACAAGGATCTTAATTACCAAATCAAATGCACTAAAAGAGTATACGTCGAGAAACAAACATCATATAAAACAAAGAAGACTATTACAAACTGATAGATAATCACTTGCATGAGCACATAACCAAGAAACAAGTAAATGAAATACACACACACACACATATATATATATCTTGGCTCTCATTGGAAAGTAGACAACATCTTATGATGCAAGCACTGAAGAGCACACTAAAGCATCTACTAATTATAAAATTTACCATAAATGCAAGCAGACAATAAAAGGACAGCAGAAAGCACCAATCTTTGCCACAATAATTGGGTATAAAATCATCATGACATACTCTTCATAGAAAACCACACCTTTCAATCAGTAAAAAAAAAAGACTTAGAGAGAACTGCACCTAAGTACAATTCATACACATACATTGCAACAAAATGACCCACTTAAAAGTTGTGCAAATCTGTAGCCCAAAAACAATAGGCCTAGGTTCAAAAAAGATGAGCATTTTTTTCAGATCTTCAAGCGCAAAAATTGGGTGATCTTTCATTCTTCTTTCCCAAGTTCATATACATTCCTATTCCAGCTACAGAAAAAGGCAAATTCATACATAATGATACTCGAAAAACCTAAATTTTCTTCTTCCCCAAGTTCCAAATAGCAGAAATCAAAAACAAAAATTGAAAAGAGTTGCTGCAAGTTCATGATTTGACAAGGAAATCAACAAGGAAAGTCAATTTATACATAGATTGTTTGGAAAAAAGTATAAAAAAAACTTTAACAAAAAACATTTTTAACTGCACATGTGCAATACATGTATAATGATGTATAACTTGGTATAAACTTGTATATGGAATGTGTAATAATGTATACCAGAAAAAAAAAAGAGAAGGAAACGAAATGTTGTATAATAATATTTACACACCAGTATAGAACATTATACACTTATTATAATTTTGTAGAATGTTGTATACTAGAGTTGGTTTCATCTTTAACTTCCTTTTTCAACTAGTATAATTTCCAAGACCAACATTAATCAAACTCAATCAAGCCAGCTACTACAAATTTTTGCAACAATTTTTAATTTGACTCAATGAACACTAGCCAGCTTTTGTGGAAATTTGTTAGATCTAAACAAACTGAAATTAAAAGGTGAAAATCCTTTTTGATATTTCTCATCTGAAATTGCAATCTAAACCAAAATCAGAATCCAGAAGAAGTAAAGAAAACAAAAAAGAAGTTATCTAGAGTGTTTTCAGGTGGCTACGGTATTTCGTGGGGTGTTAATGGAGGTTAACAGTATTAGAGCAGTGGAGATCTGTTGGCTGCGGGTACGATGAATTTTGTCGGTTGGTGTCACTGTGGTCCACAATGGAACAATGGTTAAAGGAAGTCAACAACGATGCTCACACGGTGGCCTTCATGGTGACAGAGGATGAAAAAGTGGTTGGCCAGTGGGTTTAGTGGGGGGAAGTGAGGAAAGGATGGAGAAGAAGGGGGGTCAGCGGCGGCTCCAGGGGTTGTTTGTCAGCGACTAGGGTTATTGAATTGTTTAAAGGGTGTAATAATTTTTCTATATCACATATAATATGGGCCAGTTTTGATAGCATTTAAAAATATGGATCAATTTTGGTAGCATCAGTGTTTGAATTGTATTCGCCCGTAAATAATTCAAAAACTTAGCTGGTGTTTGTGTCAAATCAATAAATAAAGATAAAGAGCAAATTAAAGAGTAAATAAAAATGAGAATACATGTTAGATATAAGAGTTTATTTAAAAACATGTGGTGCAACCTCTACAGGAGTAATTTGATTTTTCCTTGACTCATTTGTACCTTTGAGCAACCTTCAGCAATCTGAGCAATTGCAATGAGCACGGTGTGGTGCTTCTGCCACTCGGGGGCAGCCAAGTAAGCAGCAAGCTGCCCAGAGGCAACAGGAACAATAGTATTACCACCTAATGCCTGGCCAACAGTATAATTACTCGTTTCCCCTGCATCCTCATGCCTAACCTCAGCACTGTGCCAAACACCTTCATCATCAATATCAAGCAACATCTTCATCAAAGTACCAAATAACCTACTGACAGATTATGGCAATTTTCATATCATCCTGCTGCTCTTTCCCTTGCCTCAGCTAAAGTTATCACAAACTCAATTGCCAAATGCCTTGTCCCTTCTTCTAAACTATCTGCCTCAGCTATATGCAACATCGCATCTAATACATCCACTATTTGCTTCCTCAAGAAGCTCGGATCAGTCCCTGCTAATTCAATTAACAATTCCAATGCTTCTTGAGCTGTAGCCTCTTGACCACTGTTCAATTCCTCAGTCAACGTCCTCATCATCAATGGCAACAAGTCCTGAAACTTCTCCCTATGACTCATGTTCGATAAACACTCAATAAAACTCACCACTGCACTCAATGCTGCTATCCTAACATCCGGGTTCAGGGAATTGGTCAGTGTTTGCAAGAACACCGAATGCAATTGGTTAACAAACGGAATCAGCATTTCACCTACGTAATGTGCTAATTGCGAGAATATCAAAAAAAGTCCATTCTTGTAACTTTACTGAATCAGAAATAACACATTGGAACATAAAGGGTAACAATTCGGGCCAACCATTATCCCGGAGAATCGAAGAAGCTAGTCTCGAAACAGTGTCACATAGCTTCTTGACGATGGTTTTCGATTCTTCACGTTGGATTAAAGTAAAGAGCATACCTTTGATGCATGACTGAGTTGACGGAGTGAGTTTAGGCCAAACGAACGAATCATCCCGAGTCAGGCATTTCTTCAGCAATATGGCGGACATAGCACGGCATTCCATTGTTGGGTCCGAGCTAAGGAGGCTAACGAGTTTGAGAACGAGCGAATTTGGGTCGCTTTGCTTGATGAAGTTGAAGATGGACTCAGCATTTGAGAGAAGAAATTGGATTTCGGCTATGGAAGATGGAGAGGATGGAAGGCAGACTTTGATCAAATGGCAGGGGTTTAAGCTTTTCGAATAATAATTATTTATAAGTTATACATAAATTGCAGACTTTGATCAAATGGCAGGGGTTTAAGCTTTTCGGAATAATAATTATTTATAAGTTATACATAAATTGTGCTTCTATTTTTTAAATATTTTTATAAAAATATTTTTAATTTTTTTAATTTTTTTATCTTTTTTGATTTTTTTAATATTTTTAATTTTTGAAAATTTTAATTTATAGTGTTTTTTTTTATTTTTTTACTTTATTGCTATACAAAATAGTTATTTTCGAATATAGTCTTAATTACATAAAATATTTACTATTTGTCAAATATTTAAAATTTGATTTTGTTTTGTTTTGTGTGTTATCGAGGAGAAAAGTAAGAGAGTTTTGTTTTTTTTTTTCCTAAAACATTATTTTCAATATCGGTTATGCACAAATGATCTTCTCTGACGTGTTAAAGAATCTTTAAAGATTAAGAAACGCATTTGTAATAATTCTAAAGAAAAAAATCAGTCCGTCTTTAAACATTATCTTAATTTGTAATACGAGGATCAAACTAAATCTACATATTTAGAAATTACATGAAAGTACTATAAGTCATAATAGTTATTCATTTAAAATATTTAGAAAGTATTTAAAAAAATAAAAAATTAAAAAAACTCAAAATTCATAAAAAAAAAAAAACCCCAAAATTTTTTAATTTTTAATAATTTAAATTTTCAAAATTTTTTCTTTTTGTTCTTTTCAACTCTTCAAATATTGTAAATTTCCAAATTTTTTAAGATAAAATTTTCATATTTAGAAATGACATAAAGCTTAATAAACTATACATGTACGTTTTTTTAATAAACGTGATAAATCTAAAACAACAATTAAAATGGGACGAAAGAAGAAATATGTTAGCTAAAAACTAATTTTGCAAATCCCAGTTATTTGAAATCAGTTTTCATAAATAATGTAATGTATGATTACTAGTGTACTAATGTAAACAAAAAAATAACTTGTGTGTAAATGCAATTTGTAGTTATTGCATATTAAAATTAACTTGTTATTTTCTTAATATAATTATATTTTTTTAGAGTCTAAGCAATTGTAAGAAAGTAGTGATATTAGATTAAAAAAAATTAGAGTACGAGCAATTATAGAATAATAGTGATATTAAATTTTTCTTTTCAATAATGCAGTACCTAGATAGGTTAGATTTTGGGGCAAAATACTTCTATCTAAGACGAGACTCTATTTACAATGCTCAAACCCTCAACCCTACCAAAATGGAGAAGTGTTTAGACATTTACTAAAAATCTATAATTTATTCTTAATATTTCTTCCACAACAACTATTACTAAATCAACACTAAAGAATTTGATTCATTTATAAAAGTTTATATACTTTATATTAGTCACAATGCTTGGAAAATAGTATCTTATTAACAGATACGTACATATACAATACATAAATGAGTCAATCTCCATCCGGCACAAAGCAAATTCTTACAAATTCTTATTACTTTCTGAAAGGCCTACGCTTTATAAAAACTATCTATTAAAATTTTAACATCGCCATTACAGAATGATATCTCACAAATAGCTTAGAATCATAACTTAAAATTCATTCTCAACTAAAGAGTGATTTTCACTCAACTTCTTCAATCCTTCATCTTTCATTATTTTTTTCATATCATTTAAGGCTTTTTCTTTTGAGCTTTCATTAAGTAACCATCTCTCTCATAGTAATGTGTATCTTTCAATATTTCTTTGGCTTCTTTTTATCTCTTTTTTCTCCTCATACCTATTACATCTAGGTAAAACAAGTACCTCATTTTCCAAAACAAATCCAACAAAATTGATAACCACATGTACAAGTCATATGCATACATCCCAATTTTTTCTCAATTGAGTTGTTGTTAATTTGGGACATTTCTGGGTGAAAGCCAAAATCCAATTTGTATTTACAATTCTTCGAGATTCCAACTTTCCACTTAGTTGTTCGTAACAATCAATCGGATGATGAATTTCCTCCAAGCAATTCCAACAGAAACCATTAGAACAATCACAAATCACGCTATGATCCTCACTCCTACCCTCGAAATTCAACAACATATTCACATCCCGGGGCAGGACACCTGTTACACCCCCGTAAATTCTCGGCTACGGCTGGCCTATTCGCATGTTGGTTAAGAGTTTTAGAATGTCATACATGCTAGAAAAGGCCCGGGGAAAGATCGGACAAGCGCCAAGTCGGTGCGTCGCAAGGCAAATGCGACTTATAAATCGCATTCGATGAATGGGACTTATAAATCGCATTTGACGAATGCGACTTATAAACGCATTCCAGGAATGCACTCTTATAACCAGATTCGACGAATGCGATTTATAAATCGCATTCCATGAATGCTAATTAAAGGTCCTGCTAAGAATAAAAGTGTCTCCCACTTCGGGTTTTAATGTTAAATTTCATATAAATTCCAGAGATAAAAACCAGAAAACAAAAGGAATACGAAGTGAGTTGATGAGATTCCCTTCCGCTACGCTGCTAAACGCCGTTCAAACTCAAATTAACTCCGACACCGGTATACAGTGGCGATATTCCATGGGAGTTAGTTTCAGGAAATTCGTCCATGACCGTCAGAAGCAATGAGCTAAGATAAGTAGAATTGTTCTAAAATTAGTGTCAATATACTCCTAGCTCTTAAGTGAGGAGCTTCCTTTCTGAATTTCTTTGAAAATAGCGAAGCCGCCATTTTCGACAAGCCAAAGTTTGGGCTATATATATATTAAAAGTGATATTTTCTTCAAGAATATTAGCGTATTTAGTTCTAATTGATATATATATGAATGCAGTTGGTGAAATAGCGTGGTAATCGACCGAGCTACGCCAGTTAGTCGGGAACTGCTAAGGTATGTAAAGCTAATTACTTCGGCAAGTTAGTAATCCAGTATAGAAAATAGTGTGAACTATAGAAGAAAGAATTCAGAAGTCGAGAATTGAGTCTGGGAAAGATGAACTAGCAAGCATGTTTTATAATATTATGATATATATTCAGAATGAAAGTTAGTAAAGTAATATAAGACAATGATGATATCTCGACATGTAAAGATATAGTTCAGTATGAGAATCAGCAGAAAAGAGTTCAGAATAAACTGAATACAGATAGTATTTCATATCAAACATGCTTGCTATACGTGATTATTGTTTTGTTGAGACCTGTTTAGTTATGAGGACACCCTTTGAGCGTCTTCACCGCCCTTGGGTTGGTAATCAGAATGACCCACCGTGAGGGTGGGGATACGCCACTCCAAGGAGTGGTATGTCGTCCGCAGTAGACTAAAGATGGGATGGAGGATTCCATATGAGGCTGATCAGCATAGCATTATAGAGCACAGTACGTAGTACCGAGTACCGAGTACCGAGCACCGAGTACGCAGCACGAGTACGTAGCACAGAGTACGTGAGTAATGTGAGTATGTAGTGGCAGAGTTGAGTACAAGAGTCCTATGGGCTTAGACACAGTTACTTATATTAGAGGTCATAGTCCGAGCTGAGACCCAGGGGGCGGCAGAGTGCTCGTGGTAGTTAGTAGATGAGTTGGTGATTTACTTTTGGATGGTTTTGAATCTAGGCATATAGATTGTGTGTTGGTTATGTACATTCCGTTATGGGGCTAGTATAGGTCCTTGTTTGTTATATATGTATATACTTGATATCTAATAGCTGATAGACAGCAGGTCGCCATGACGACAGGTATGCACCTATCTTACTTTCAGTACGTATAAGCTTGTTTCGTATTCCACGATCCTGAAGCCGCACATACTTCCTAATGCTCGTAATTTCTAATTATGTTGCTTATATTCAGTTATGTTCAGTTTGCTTTGTATACTCGGTACCAGTGGTACTGACGTTCGTTTGGGGCACTACATTACTTGCCTACAGGTACCCTATAGCATCTATGAGCCGATCCCCTAGACCCAGCCGTTAGGTCATCGCCTCCCCGTCCTCCCCGAGCTTGAAATATTCAGAGGTTTAAATCATTTTTTCTTTGTTGTATAAAGAGCTGGTAGGTCGGGCCCTGTCCCGACCATCTTATCAGTATTCTTAGAGGCTTGCAGTTTGTATATATTTCCCCCTGTGGTTAGTTGTGCCTGGCCGTGGTGGGGTCGTGCGATATTTAGTTGTTTATATTGGCCGTGTGAGGCCTTATTCAGTTAGTAGTGGTGACCTTGTCGGTCACGTAGTGTTTAGCATTTGTTATATTGAATCAGAAATAATCGTCAACATGGTCTTGTCGGCCCACATAGGTTCCCTTATATTAAAGATATTCTGGGTTAGCCGATGTTATAGTACGGTGTGGCTATAGGCCTAATCGGTCGGAGGCTGTATTTACAACTGCTATATAGCCTGTCGCTTTGAATCAGAGTTAGAGCCAGCCAGGCACCAAAGTGCTTAGGCTCAGTAGCGTCTAACGCTCAGGTCCTAGTAGGGCACTATACAACATACTCCCCTGCGGGCGACAACACCACTTGATCTTCTTGTTTTCCTCAACATAAGATCGAAACAAATAATCATAATACTTCAATCTATCTTTTCGGAAGCTAATGTAACAGTCATACTTTCACCTACCATAAGTTTCACAACATGGACTGGAATAATTTAAAAAGAGACTTTATTAGGTCACTATCATTAATCGACACACTAATGTAACATTCCCAACACACCTTACAAAAAGGATGTTTATTACAAGTAGCAAAAGCAACATCATCAATACAATATTCCTCAAAACATATCCCACAATCTACAACTATTTTCGTCTTTTTCAAGACTGAGACATAATTGTTATTGTTGTTTTCAGATAACATACCTATAGACTTACGAACATCATTTTCATTAGCAAACCAATTTTTCGTTGCCTCGGATTGACATTCCAATTGTAACGACGAAGAAGTGCCAACGAAACGTCTCGTGGTACTGATAGAATTGTTGGTTTTCGAGATATCTTCTTTCACGAGTTAACGAATATCATCATCCTTCAAGATTTTGTAATTTTTTTGATTGTGAGAATCCATGGATTCATCAATGAAATCTTCCTCTTCATTTGAATACATAATTATAATCTCAGATCATCAGAATCCATTAGCAAAATAAAAATAAAAAATTGATAGCTTGAAACTAGAAATTAAGAGGAAAAAGATATATATAAAACCCTAGATATAACCTAAGGCCATGGAGATTTTAGAAGAAGAAACCTAATATGAATAATTATAACGACTTAAACCCATTAATTACACGTTTTATTAGCAATATTTTTAATTTATTAAAAATTATAATTTAGAATTTACGATTTTTTTATTTTTATAGTTCAAATATAATATATATAAACATTGTACATTAATATGGAAGGAATTATTATAAGTTAATAATTATTGTAAGGACATAATTCGGCGTAAACTATTCAAAGAGTAATAGTTTGGTTGGTGAAAGTATATATGGTTGTTACGTTAGCATCGGAGAAAGATCCATTGAAATATTATGATTATTTGTTTCAATTTGGCGTCGAAGAAAATAGGAAGATCTAGAGAGAGAGAGAGATGACGATTGAAGAAAATATTGGGGTAAATTCTAATTCGCTCGAGAAAGTCTATTATTGGGGTAAAGGACTTCCTAATAGAGACGATTTCATTTCCTAGAGCTTAAACTCGAGACTTCTAATTAAAGATGAAAGAATACTTATCGTCAGTCATCACATTCACAACCTTGTTGGCCTTCTTTGTATCAATTTCCTTCTTTTTTTTTATTATATTCATTGTAAATCCTATTTAGCAACAAATTAAATTATCAAAAAAATTTGGTAGCAACGAGCGATTTAACAATGAAGTTTGTAGCTAATTCCATAAGATTAATTCTCATTTTTTAAAAAAATACAAACACACACACAAAAAATTAAAAAAATTTTTAATTTATAATTAATGTGAACTAAACAATGAAAAAAAAACAAAACAAGAAATAAAATAACACACAAATCCATGTGTATCTATAAAAAAATGTAATTGTTCTTTTTATTTCCTCTTTTAAAAAAGTATTTATTAGGATTTAATATTTAGTTGGTGATACCATTTATCAAAGTAATTTTGGGTGGGCAAATGTCACTGTTTTTTACTGCTTTGATAATGAGAAATTCCTACTATGGAATGTTTTGATTGAAATTAATTATGTGATAAATATAGTAATTAAATGCTTATACATTTTTTGCATCCAATAAATATATATCTCAAAATTCACTTTTATACGTTTTGCTATTTTACAAGATAATACAAATATCTTATAAAATTAATCGACGTACGCGCACGCAATTAAATCGTGGTTCTAAATGTAACGTACGTAACAAAACACATTCCCCTTTTCCTCATTGCCATATTTAGTATACTAAGACATTATCACTCACCAACTTTGACATGCAAACCCAAAACTCACAACTCCCATCTCCATTTTTTCCTTATCATATCAAAACTTCAACCAAATTTTCTTTTTTTTTTTTTAAAAAATAATAAAATGAGAAGCCCATCATCATCAAGAAAACAAAGTTGTTAATGTGACACCATGTTGTGAAAATAGGGTTAAAAAAAAGGGCCATGTGACTCAGAAGACGAAATACCGACGAATTACGTCAGCAAAAGAAGGGGAAGGGCAAGGTATACATTAAAGAAGGCGGGGCTTCTTCCGTTGTGGGAAGAGCTGCCGCCTTAGATGGATGAACTACCTCCGCCCTTCCGTTAAACGCGGACATATTTCGCCGGATGAAGAAGACCTCATCCTCCGCCTCCATCGCCTCCTTGGCAACAGGTCCTTCAAAATTTATTTTTATTCTTAATTTTATATACCAAAGTATTGTTTATATTATTATTGGTTTATAATTTGTTGTTACTCAATAAATAAATAAAAAAAAAAATGAAATCGTTTTGGAGCCTGATTAGTTTAGATTTTGTGTCAGAAATATTTTACGCGAAAGGGGTAGACAGGAGGGACAATTTTATTACCTGAGATCGAATTTGAAATCTTTAATTAAAGACGCAGAAGTATTTACTAATGTATGGAAATTGGTGTGGTTTGTATGATCCACTTTATATGGTTTATGGTTTTTCTTTTTCTTCTCTTAGATTTGTTAGGGTAATTTTTTAGTATTTGAGTTTAATATGTTGTTTAGATTTGGTTTTAGTTAAATATTGGATAATTGATTTTGAAAAGTTTTTTTTTCCTCTAAAATATTTTTCATTTGATTTATGAAAACTAAATCAACTTTTTTACCGACGAGTAAAATTCCGACGAATTAAACGTTTATTGAAATTTCAACTTTTAGTAGTGATCTTTTCATGTTACCATAGTAGATCATGGTGAAGGATTTACCTATTATTATAAGCTTCAATTTTAACTTGATAATATAAAAACTTATACGGTGTTGGTGCACAAAACTTAAAGTAGTTCTTTTTAATTTGAAAATTTTAGGTGGTCTTGATAGCGTGAAGAATTCCGGGAAGAACAGATAATGAGATAAAGAATTATTGGAATACTCACCTTAGCAAGAAATTACTAGCCAAGGAATAGATCCAAGAACACATAAACCATTAATATTAAACCCTAATTACCCTATTGATGATAATAATAAAAAAGCTAATAATGAGATCAACACTATTGATCCAAATCCCATTAATTACATTCCTTTCCAAATGGAAGAACCATCTAGAAGCATCAACAATAACCACTCTGGAGAAATTATGAGCCCGATGGTTGCCGCACTACGTCGCACGCGATGTTCGCCAGTTATGGTGATGGCGATGGTATGAATGTCGTTGTCAGTACCACAGATGATGAAATGAATTCTGCGTGACGATGTCTTCCTCATTCTTAATCTTTTGGATCAATGAAGATATGTTCATCAATTGCCAAAATCAACAAATCATCAATGGTACATTGCAAGATTTTGATCCTTTCATGGCTTCATTTGATCAAATTAATCCCAAGAGAATGGATGAATAATGAAGAATGTTTTGATTATATATATACCTTGTTAACTAATTACCTATACATGTTTATATAAGAAAAAAAGTAAGAATTTATTTTATATTGATATTTGTAATTAAGTCAAACAATTTTTTCTTCTAGGTCTTGGTGATTTTCTAGCTAAATTTTCTTATTTTTATGTATTAGAATATGTGTTTTTGTTTTTGGTAATGAATAATAATATTACTCTCTTTCGAATTAGTTATCATATTTTCTTTCGAAAGTGAATTTTTGACTAATTTTTCAAAGCTTATAAATAGACTAATCAACCTAAAAACTATATACACGATAAGTACAACAAATAGTAAATTTCTCTCATATCAATTTTAATAAATATATTTAAATGTTAGTAAAATTTCATATAGTTTAACTATCTATAAGTAAAACATAACAACTAATTTGAAACAACCAAGAGTATAAATTAACAAACATCAAACAAAATAAGGGGTCTCGATGAACCAATAGTTCGATTCTATATATATATATATATATATATATATATATATATATATATATATAATTTTTTTATGTTTTTAATTTTTTAAAATATTAAAAATTAGTAAATTTGAATTAATTGAGTCAATGAGATACGACCGACACAAAGATACATAAAAAATTAAAAATAATATAGAGTAAAATAAAAAATAAAATTCAAAATAAGGATTTAAAAAATACACAATATTTTGGCCAAACATACATACAACAATACTTATATTTGACAACAACTATATATTTCAACCAAATATTCACAACCACCAAACTGTTTATTTAATATATATACTTCAAATGTGATCATTGGTAGAATGGTAGGTAACTCTACATATGAATTCATGATTTTTACTTTAATTTCTTTTGCACTTTTAGAGTCAACAACTCAACTACATTGATTCTTAATTCAGCATATCGTGGAGTTAAATTTTGAGTTTATAATTTTGGAATTTTAGGACGGAAAAGTTGCATATAGTTATGTTAGGCTAACAATCGACTACAAGCATATATAACATATATTATATATTTATCGATTATTTTATATAAAGTAATTATTTGTTTAGTAAGTCATTAATAGTTAATGACAGATATTATATATCTATCGACTTTTTTTGAGGAGCGGGTGAATATATTGTGCATCAACCAAAATTATTGAGTTTCGCAGAACTCACAACCAAAAATTATAGCTCTTCTTTTCCTGATTTTTATTCAATTTATATATGAAAATTCTATATCTTTTTTTTTTAAAACTAAAAAGATATGTTGGTAAAATACCATGCCCAAAAGATGCAAATCTTACTTGTCATAATATAATGTTATTTCCCATGAAATTTAAATTCTATCTACAAAACACATTAATAAAATTATACTAGACTAAAAAATAAATCAATGAAGAAATTGGAAATATTTCTTTAGTTCCTCTTTCTAATCACAAATAAAAAACGTGAATTTCCAACGAATATTTCTATCGAAAATATAAGAAATTCGCGTTCAACGCACGATACTTCTTTTGCCTACATATTATCTTTTTCCTTCCTTAAACATATAGTGGGAAATGGTGGCTAATATTGGCTTGAGATGGACATATGATCAACAAAGATTTCTATAATCGGCCTCAAGTTATTTGAGACTTAATTATATAAGACGTAGTTATTGTTATTGTTGTAATTATAGCGAAAATATTTTTTTAAAAAAACTTTTATAGTTTATAACATTTATAGAAGACCTAATGGTCTGAAAATATAATTAATTATGTGTAGCATGCACTACATTTTTATATGATCATAATACATACTATATATATAAAAAATAGTCAAAACTACAAGTCGAAATTATTTAGGTAGTTAATAAATATGAATTTGGCTAATTGATTTAATCTATCAATTATTTTAACAATTTTAGTGTATTTATATATATATATATATATTCAAACAAGAATGATATATAATTCAGAACTATACATGTACATAAGAATAGTATTCTAGAGTGCCAAAATATATGGAAAAAAAATCTGATTAATACTAGCTTTATAATTAACTCTAGGATTAAATGCAATTAATCATACAATTTATGTCGATAAATATAAAAATTTCATCGTTAATCTTGTTTAACTATGAATTATCGAAAATATTTGTTAGCTACAGAAATTTAGCGACAAATAATAATAATAATAAAAACTCTAGAAACTAAAATATTTGACTCACCGGAAAACAGCCATTTCAAGATTTTTCATTTGCCACTTGTGATGAAATAAAATGAAAAAAAAATAAATTGAAATTGTAGGAGAAAAATAATAAAGAATATTATTAGGTTTCTATCAGTTTGAAACCAAGTACTAGAAGAGAGAAATAAGAATAAAAGAACTTTCCAAGTTATAAACCACTATTTATATATATTGCATGGTAGTAAGATAACAATAAATGAAAAAAAGGGGGGAGATGAGTCAATGACACATGAGGGAACTTCTTATAAGTTGAATATTAGTTGTATATAAAAGATATAATTTTGGATATTCATGACCAAGAATAATGGAGCATTGAAAGTAGTTTTATTTATTTATTTAAATATCTAGTTTCCATTGTTTTGTTTGTATAAGATTGACTGGTAGTTCTTGTACATAAATGTGGAGATTTTGGTAGGAGTATTTTGAAATCAAATCAAATATAATACATATCTGTTAGATTTTAAGTCTGATAGTAAGATCCATGGCACGAAATGACAAAAATTTGACATATTGTTCCTTGTTATTGGCCAAACATATGGGCAAATCAATACAATAAGAGGAAGTCTTAGATACTAAGGCAAGGTGAAGTGTCAAGACAAGAGTGAAGATTGTTTAGTTATATTAGTTTAGGTGACACGACATTTAAATTCTAATGTGAAAATAATGATTTAACTAAGGGAAAACCTATTTCGGAAAAATTCAAAATATCTCTATGTTGAAGGCTAAAATCGAAGCATAGTATGACTGCCGCACAAATAAGAATCTAAAATCATCCTTGTGATAACATTCATTTAATTATTATCGATTTGATCCGCATCTTTAAGAAACCTAATATTATTCTCTCTTCATTTTTTATTTTCATTGATTAGGAAAGAATTTTTCAAATTATAACTCCTTTGTTATAATATAAATTTTCATGTTGTGACCAATATAATATGGAGAGTGAGTTGTTAGATAAAAGAGGATATTGGGGGCCCAATTCTCAAGCCCATATCATGAACAAGCGGACTCACTGACCCGGAAAACAGACCCAATTTCAAATGACGCCATAGCTTTCTTTCTTCTTCAGCTCAGTTGAACTCTACTTGAGCTGCAGGAAAAAAAAATTCTTCTTCTCCACCTCTCTTTCTCCGGCGAAATCAATGTTTTAGGTACCCCTCTTTTTGTCTCTCTAGTGAACCCAAAACCCTTTTACTAAAAAAATAAATAAAATAATCTCAACTGCATAAATAAAGCTTCCATTTTTCTCAGTCTGCTATTTTTAACAAGTTAGTTGCATTGAGGTATTGATCTGATCTTGAGTATACTGTAAAATTTGCATTTCCATTGTAATGTAGTGAAGGGGGAGTCTTGGAGCAAGTCAGCAAGGTAAAGTATTGGTAACGGGTTCGAGCTATGAATGCACTACTGTTGCAACCAGGGTAAATGGGGTGATGTTTTGTGTATCGAACTGTCCTATCTTGGTTTTGGTGCCCAGTAAAACTGTTTTTTAATTCTATTTATTTTTCAAAATATCCTTGCATATTAGCATCTGTTAAGATACCAAGGGGGAAGTTCATTTGTTTTTGCCCAAGGCTTGATTGGGATAAACTAAATTTGACTACGGCATGCATAGCTGCTAGCCTTTGAACATGAAGTTCAATTCATATGCATTTTTATTATTTTCAAATATTGATGATAAAGTTGACAAATAGGTTATTGTCTGAGAGCAAGTTACTTTTCTTGGGGATTTATTGTAATCCATTCTTTATTACGAGGAAAAGAAAACAAAAAGGATGCTCTTTTTGCTTTACAGAGTTGCCCAGTACCCGGTACGGTGGGTGGGAGATAACAGGTACCTGTTGAGGTGCGCGTGCAAGCTGAACAACATACCAATGCAAGTTACCAGAAAAAGAAGTCTTTTTGCTTTAAAAGGTGATAGCTTTTGTTGTAGTTCCATAGGTGGATACATTATCAGAGTCTAATATAAGTTAAGCAGAAGATTTGATCTTGTTCTCCAGTTTATTCCTGATTACACTTTGAAGAGTGCAAACTTCCTAGTAAACCTGTTTGTATTTTAGATTGTTATTTTTATAGCTTCCTATATTTATGCACCACAACATGTCAAATTGAAAAGTTTAACTCATTCTGAAGAATGAGCAGTGATGTTTTCTGAAATGCATTCGCTAATGCTTTACTTGCTGTTGCTGTCTTTGTAATCTGCATGTTGTTTTCCTATTTGCAATTCCTCCTTATGATTGTTTCTTTCGAATCTCTGTTTGCTTCCTCTAGATTGACCCTTTTCTGCTTCAGGTGGACTATTCACTTGGATGTACATTTGATATTTTTGAAGTCCCCAATTCTTCAAATTAAGGAGATTCTTCTGGGGAGTCTAGTCATTCGGAGAATAAGGAGGACAATATATTAGAAACTTCTTGGAAACTTAGTTCTTATATGATGCCCATATTTTCCGATGTACAAGAACCAGAGTTAAGTGGCACAAAAGAAGTTTTCTGTTCGCCATCCGCGTTGCCACTTCAACTGCGATTCTTCCCCAATTTGAGGATGATATAAAAACCTCGGCCCAAGAACAGGTAGAGTTCATGCTTGAGGATGATGAAAAGATTCCCCTGGTCATAGCTGATGACGAAATAAAAGTGGAGACCAGAATTGTGGTGTCTAACCTCTTTTGTTATTTTGAAAATGAATTATTCTCCTTGATTTTGGAGCCTGACATTGCAAACAAGGAGATGGAAACGAAAATAATGCGGAGTCTATCTGACCTTGAATGGATGCATAACACTCTTTTGAAGATGGATCTCATGAAGGACTTTGTCTCCCACTGGGCTAATATATCGAGCAATTTAATGGAAGGTAATTGAAGATAAAAGACTTGATTCTGTCATGTGGGGTTTGAAGATAAAGTTAATAGAAGTGACATCAAAAGTATTGAAGTAGTATTATAAACTGTAGTTCTTCCAGCAGAAAGTCGAGTAGAATTGCTCAAGACATGGCTTCCATACATAAGAAAAATGAAGTCCCTTTCCGATAAAATGGGCAAAATGGAGGCTGCATTTCCATACAAGATGAGCGAAGACCTTTGCCAATGCATTGAGGGAGCAATAGTTTCATTGGTTTCATTACCACAAAATGACTGTTGATATTCTAGCAGACTGGATAAGTGCTGAGCAGGTTAAATATCCAGACCTTAGTGAGGCTTTTTGAGATATGGTGTTACAGAACCAAGTCTGCACAAAGAAGATTGATGAGGCTTGACAGAGTCAGCAGTGCCATCGTCACCCTCTACTTAATTTCTGAAGTCGAAACATCGCCCATAAAACACCTTTGGCTATTGATGGTTCTTGTAGCAGCGTGCCCAATATATTCCCTGGTGAGTTGGCGCTTCGAGAAAATGTGATGCTCTTGTATCTATTTGATTCATTTTAGTTAATTTGATGTGTAATTTTAACCTGCTTATTTAATTGTAATTGGAAACTTCTTTCATCTAATAGACATCTAAAGATAAGAAATGATGCACAATAAAAAGAACATGCATACATTGAAAAGAACCTCCAACTTTCAAACTATTCAAACAAATTTAAGAGTTTAAGAGGGTGTTTGGATTGACAGCTTTTCAGCACTTGTACTAAAAATCTACTTAAACTCAACTAATCCAAATGAGCTCTAACCATTGATCTACTCATTGTGCTAGGCAAATGTCTTCTTGATATATTACTCATGTGTTGGTAAATGAATAATTTGCAATGAAGATAAATAGATTGGGCCGGTTTGGAAATGATTGAGCTTCTGGATGTTCAAACTCCAAAGCCCAAATCAAAGTCTCTTTTCTTCATATTCATAACTCAAAATACCAATTAATTTTGGATCTAGTTCTAAAGCCAGAGTTCCCTTTTGCCAAGTCCCGTGAACCATCATTACACTCTTCTCTGTTTTCTCCAATACGGTTGCTTTTTCCTGCGAAATCCTTTTGAGGTTTTGTTCTAGAGTGAGGAATTTCAAACGCCAGGCACTCTTCTCCTAGGGAAAGTCCAAGTAGAATGCCTCCTCCATATTTTTAATAATTAGGAAAGTATGCTTTTTTTCATGCTACTTTCTAAGTTGATTTGATGTGTGCTTTGTGGAGAATACATAGGATCATGTAAAAATTCTGATTGAATTCAGGGAACTTTACATAGTCATAATTGTCCTTGTTTCGCAGCTCCGATTCAAAATATTAAAGAAACCGAGAAATAGGTGAAGTTTTCAATGCTAGACTTAATTTCTTTGAATGAAATAACAACATTCAATTTACATTTTATTATGTTCATCATGCACCTCTGCTAATTCCCATAGAAGGCATGAGAAGTCCTTCGCTAGAAGGACCATGCCAAAGAAGTTGAATCCATGCTATTGTGGTTTGTCAATAGCCATGTGCTCATCATATTTTCTTGATGAACTAAGTCAACTATAATATTTTGTGCTTGATAACTTTCTAAAGATTGGAACTTGTATCCACAGAGTGATATCTGTAATCCTTTCTACTGGCGATTTAGAAGTCGATGCCAATTTCGAGTATATTACTATATCTGCTGATGATGAAGAAAAACAAGGATACAAAGGCTTGAATATTAGCAAGACGTTGAGGCCAAGAGCTGAATTTAAGATTTATGTTTAAAGTAGCAGCTGATGGCAATCTGTTAAGACCTTTAGTCCTGGTACTCAAATAAAGGATCGTGAAAGAGCAAGAGAAGACCTCTCAAAAGAAATGATAAATTTGAATGAGCCAAGTGGAGATGAATTTCTAGCAGCTGGCAAGTCCATTGGTAGACTCTCAGATGGATGAACTAAGTATTCATGGAGATCAAGAATCTTTTGAAAGATCGTGCAAGCGGGCATTGGGTTTTGATAATAGGAATGTTGAGAAGATGATCCAGTTGTTAGGCCGTTAACATACATGTTTATTATATCCAAAGTGCTTATAATTCCTCGTGTGGCTGCCAAACATTTTCTGAGGATGGAAACTCCTAAAAAAGATTGGCTTATCTTCACGCCTTGTAATAAGGCTCTCCAGACCAAAGTCATATTTCTTCCACCGCCAGTCTATCAAATGTTGTTTCACTGTAATCTCCTCTATTTCTGATCCAAAGTATACTACTAGTATCCGTTGCAGGTGTATCACAGAAGATTTGAGAAGAATCAGAGACATAATAAATGCGCAAAAAATTTCAGTTCTTTCAAGAAAGGCATAACAAGCCTCTCCAGGCAAAAGTTTGTCCTCTATTTCTTTCAACTTTTATTGCTAAAATTTTATATCAGCTCCATTTCTAATCTAAAGTATGCTATTCTTATCCATTGCAGGCATATCATCGACGGTTTTAGAAGAAGCAGACACAAATTGTAAAACAATTCAACCATTTTTCAGTAAAAAGCATAACAAGAAGCAAAAAAACATCAATATGTGCTATATGAAAGTGTAATAGAGGAGGTGGTTTGCAGTGGCTATACACATGGCTACATAATATGTTTGCAGGACAACAAGCGTCCATATTTTCATGTGTAACACAGGTTTAAGGAAAGCCTGGGGATGGATGCCACCTGTTCAATTCTCAAGAAACAAGTTTTCAAGTAGCTAGTAGCGAAAGTGGAGCTGTAGAAAACATAGTAAAAGTTCAGAGTTGACGATGGAACATCTCTAGCAATAACAATTAAAGAAATTGGGGACAAGCTTTGCCCGGAGAGTCTTGTTATGCCTTCTCTGAAAGACGTTGGCTTATGTCTCTAGTCTTCTCAAATCTTCTATGGTATACCTGCAATTGATAGTATACTTTGATCGGAAATAGAGGAGATGATAGTGAAACAAACATTTTGCAAGATTGACAACTGAAGAAATATGGGGAAAACTTCGTCCGGAGAGTCTTACAAGGCATTGATGGTAAACCAAGCTCTTTGGGGAGTTTGCATCCTCCGAAAATGTTTGCACAAGAGAATTACCAGCTCTTGGATCTAATAAACGTGTATATTAATCAAACTTCAATAACTGGATCATCCTTCAACATTCAGTACTCAAAACCCAATACTTCCTGCTGGGTATCGATCTTCCAAAAGGTTCTTGATCGTCAACTTGCCAGCTTGTAGAAATCCATCTACACTTGGCTCATCCCAAATTTATCCTTTCTCCTGAGAGGTCTGGGCTCTTTCTGAGTCGCACGTTTCTGGTATACCAGGACTAAAGGTCTTGAGACACATCATGGTTAGGTTCAGCTCTTGGCCTCAACATCTTGTTAAATTTCAAGCCTCTGTATCTATGTATTTTCTAGGAAGGAGCTCTTATAATATATCAGTTTATTTGCTCTTTTTTCTAATTTTGAATGACAATTGGAAAGCATACAACTATAATCTGGTGTAATATTTTGAATCAAATCATGTTTCCCAAGTTGATCTCAGCTCAAATGCAGGTCTCACTTACTGTTGAGTCCATAACAACCCTTTTCCTTTTGCTTTTTCACCATATCCGTAATTTATATTGGAAACTTGACTAATACTCTGCGGTTAAACGCTTATTAAAGACAAACTATTGAAATCTGACTAATACTCTGCGGTTAAACGCTTTCTATTAAAGACAACTTCACAGAATGATCTAAAACTGACTTTATTGACTTAAATTTTAGTGAAACTCAATGTTTGAGGAGACATTAGAGTCATAATTAATCATAGTATACATAGTATATATGAGATAAATTGGAATGATTGAAATATTGTGGCTGCATGAGTACCCAGTCATTAATTACCATAATAAGTAAGGCCACTAGTCAAAAGTACATATGTAATAGTCACCATACATTAGTACAACATCCTTAATTTCTTTTCTCATTCGGGTTCGATATCAAATATTAAATATACTCAACTAGAAATCATATAGGGTTCGATACCTCAAAAACAGCTTTCAGGACCTTATTACGATTATTAGAATTTATTCATTTATCAGTACCTCCCAATTTTTAAAATAAATAATTTGGTATTAAAGACGATTATATATTCAAGACTGACCTTCCTGCTTTTTCAGAAATGCATGATTGTGCAATATAGAATTATCCACGTAGTTTCCAAAAAGAAACTTATAAAAATGAAGAAAAAGATCACATTTATTGGTGGATGGTAGTGGTTTAATTATTACTTTTTTAAACAAAAATTTAATATTAATAATACAAAAAAAAAAATACTAAAACGCAATATTTTATAATATAATTAATAAAAACAAAAACAAAATACAAAAATTAAAAATATTTTTAATTTTTAATTTTTTTGAAATGATTTAAAAATGGATAGATTTAATTAGTGGTTGTTGGGAAGGGTGATAGCCTTCTTATCATCACAACCTCTGATTGCACGCTTAGAAATTAGTGGGTTCAGCTCGTATTGAGTTCTTTGGGTAAGGAGGAACGAAAATTTTTCAAATTGTCTGAATAAGTCGAACCTCAAAAGAGACAAACTAATAAACATTAGATGCAAGATAAAAATAAAAACAAAATAATAAGACTGAGTATGAATATCTTTTTTATGAAATTTGGAAATTTATGAATTCTAAATCACTGATAATCGAAATATAAATGCTTAGAATAGGAATTAGTGTTTGGGAAGCAGAGTGCCAAGTGATATAAATATTAGTAGATAATGAAATTTGATTGTCTTTATTAATACAAAAAAATATTTTATTTTTTTTATTTTTTTTATTTTTTTTATTTTTTTTAGTTTTTATATATTATTTAGTTGTTAAATAATATATTATATATGACATCACAAAAATAAAAATTGAAACCCCAGGGCCTCTATCCCAAAAAAGAGGAAAATGTATTGACTCAACTATATAATTAGTATAAAATTATGAATAAGATATGTATCAAGTTTTCGAGTTGATACAAAGGAACAATTTTACTTTTAATTAGTAAAACACATACGTAATAAAAGTTCACATACTGTTATGATGAATATAAAAAAGGATGAAAAATATAATTATTTTTTTATATTGGACTACAAGTCCATAAGAAATGGATTGATACTTTCAAAAATATAAATTAGTTATACACTATTATTAATTATCACTGAATAATTATAGCTAACATTTTTAAACAATCATTATTAATTCGTAGTTAAATAAAATTAATTATAAATTTTTTTAATTTTTTTAATTTTTTTAATTTTTTTAATTTTTTTATATATATATATATATTGGTTTTTAGGAGTCAAATTTCTTTTATAGCATTTGTTTTTATCTCATCAACATTAATTATAATAATAATAATAATAATTTGTATGAGAAAAGCAACATGATTTGTTAAGCGTTATTATTGGTACCTCTATCAATTCTGCAAAGATATGGGCCAATTCTCTGGTTCAAGGCTATTTCATCTTCATGATCGAATTTTGTATTACTTCTGGTAATTTGTACCAAGTAGCTCTAAAAGGAGAGAAACGAAGCACTCGGCTGAGATTATTGGGAAAAGAGTTCGTTGGTGATATAAATGAAAGTGCAATCTTTTTTGTTACCCTATAAATGGTGTCTGATACTCGCTTGGAAATCATATTGTGGTTCATTGAAAAATATTTAGACGTTTTAGCTCATATTTGATTTTTTTCCATTTGAGATCGTGATGTATATTAATGCTTTTTTATATATTATTATACATTTTATGCATGTGAATTATTATATTGTATAATGTCCCCCCTTCCCCACCCCTACCACAAATATAATATTATATAATATTGTATAAACTGAAAATATGATTATGTGACGTAATATTTTATATTGTGTTGTAGCATATGAAAATTTTCCTCTTGGAGTCCAACTGAACCATATTCATGCTAGAAAGCCTTGAACACACTCTCTATCAAATTGAGAGGCGGTTTCTACCAAGATTTCATCCTGAAACCTCTAGTTAAAACATAAAATAATTACTTACTACTAGTTACTACACCACCATAACCTCTGATCGACAGATTGTATTTATATGTCAGATACTGATATTATTCTTTTTTCTCATATCGCATTTATATTCGACATATCTATTTTATGTCTCGACTAATCTATAAAAATATCAATTTTAAAGATAAAATGCTTTCCATCGGCGAGACTCATTCCAAAGCTCATACTGAAACCCTTAAAATTAAAAATATATTTATCACTCGTGTATCATAATTTGACAGAGCAATTGCATTTATTTGTCATAGATGATGTAATTATTTTTCATTTATACGATTATTTACTAAATTCAATAGTTGTTAGCACTTTTGGTGTTTAATTGGATTCGAATCCAAAATTAATCAAATAACTATCGGCGGATTCTAGTGATATTAGTTGGAGACTTAAATTCAATGAATATTCACTACCCCTATACAATTTATATTTAAGAATAAATTAAGTATAATACCTATTCCTTAGACTATAGAAAATTATGAAGCCACATTAGTCAAAATAATTAAATAATATGCTTGGAAAACAACATTGTCTTTTCCTACTTGGGAGTAAATTAAACACTTTTAGTTTATAATTATATGTTAATTTTAATTAAACATTATAGTGCATATTTTTAATAAAAGTAATATTGACTTTCTTATAAGTAAATGACAAAACTTATGTTCAATTCTGGGATTTATTAAAGTAATTAAGAAAATTAAATTTTTTTTTTAAAAGAAGCTATATATGTATATAGACAATAGCCACCTCAATAGAGTTCTAAAGACAAATAAGACTAATTTCAAAAGAAACCTAAAAATAAAAAAAATATAAAATTTTTTAATATTTAGAAATTTAATATTTATTAACAAATATAAATTTATTAAGATTTAATTATACAAAACAAAACAAAAAAGGTTGAGCTTGAAAGAAAAAAAAGTGATTTAACTTATTAAAATATAAATAATAAAAAAATTTTTTTAAAATAAATATTAACATTAAAAAGGGATTTTTAAAATAGCCAATCCTTAATTAAAAATAACCAATGTTATAGAGTTTCAAATTCCACTAAATTTTAGTACATTATTATGAAGTTTTACGTGAAATTGATCGTGATTATTTTATAAACACAGATCAGACATATCATAAGCTGGGCATAATTTTTATATAAAAAAAATTAATATCGTGAAATTTTATGGATAGTGACTATTTTTTAAATACAGAATCGAAAAGTAATGAGTTGACGTTATTTCATGTTAAAAAGAAGTTAAATAATTAGTACCCTATAATTACAAAAAGGCCATGGAACTTGCCTTACCTACATGTCATGCAAGGCCATCACATTGTAATATAACTTTTTTCAATAATTTTTTATTATATATTATATTTGCTTATAATTATTTATATATATCAAATCATGTGGCAAAAGGACCATTTCAAAGTGGCGAAAACTCTATCAAAGTACTTCCAAAATATAATCTCTATTGTTTCTTGAAGTTTGAAGAAGAAGAAACAATGTCAAACACATATTATTATTATTATATTATTATATTAATATATGGGTAATTTCAAGAAAATTTGTGTATTTTGTGGAAGTGGACCAGAAGAGAAAATTTTCAGTGATGCTGCTCTTGATCTTGGAAGAGAACTGGGTAAATTTTATTTTTTTTTTAATTCTTTATATTTGTTTCAAAATTATCTTTTTTTTGTCTGTTTTAATTGAAAAATTATTGTTGTTTAAAGGTTTTTATATAGTACAATTAATTAACTAATGTTTTAATTAGGTGGAGAGGAAGATTAATCTTGTCTATGGAGGAGGGAAGTATTAATTGTGGGATTGGCTTCTTAAGTTGTTTTATGATGGTGGATGCACGTTCTTGCAAGGTAACCCCCTTCCTCCCAATCCCACCCCACCCCACCCCACCCCACCCCCATAATTTCACTACTGAAAAAACGCGAATTTTCGTGAAATTCAGAAATTCTATATTTTTAATGACCTTCATATGAGAATTTCTTAATTATTAATTTTTTTTTTGAATTTTTAAAGAATCAATTAGAAATTTTATATTTTTGATGACCGTCATATGAGAATTTCTTAATTATTAATTATTTTTTTTTGAATTTTCACAAAATCAATTAAAAATTCTATATTTTCAACGACTCAAAATGTTCATAAGAAATTTTTGTGTTTTTTAGTAGTGTTTCTTCTACTTGTGGAAAGATTGAAGGAGAGGAGAGGGAGGAAAAAACTTACTGACACTTCGATCGCAATATTTGCATCAAATTATATAGTAGTTTATTATGGTTAATTAGGTTATAATATTAAAGTGAAAGTATATCATATAATTTATCAAAGGATCGAATTAATTTTTCAACTTCTTCCCCATTACTTTCGTGGAAATACAATTCGAGATGAAATTTTCCTAGAAACTTATTTTCTTCAGACATATGATGACGAATGTCAGCGTGTTCATTAGATTGATGTAAATATCGCGTGAGATTAATTATTTTCTTTGATGAGGAAGGATTTTATTGAGGTTTAGACAAGTGAATTTTTTATTTTTTTTGAATGGATATAGGTTTTTTGTTTGCATTAATACAAGTTTGAACCAAATATTTAGATATATATGATTAATTTTCTTCTTCTTTTTCTTTTCAATGGAACAGAATTATCCCAAGAGCTCTTGTTTCAGTAGAGGTATTATTAATTCCCTTTTAATTCTTTTTAATTATTTCCCATTTTTTAAACACAAGATGTGTGTGTGTGTAT
>JACEIK010001011.1:203149-236072 GCA_018107945.1 Datura stramonium | reverse complement strand
ATATAGATATACAGTTAGTTAAAATAAAACTAACTTAAATAAAATAAATAAAATATTTATAAACATCATAATAGAAAAATATTTATCTGCATTCGATGTATATATCAAAATAGTAAGTGAATAATATGTGTATTGTACATATTATTATATATTTAGTGGACGTTTAAACATAAGAATCATAAAATTTGAAAAAAAAAAATTAATAATGTCTTTGTCATTTGATCCAATAGCGTTCCGTTAGATAGGAACAGATTTGATAAATACTGAGTACTATTTGCTTTCAATCTGTCTTATGTCATGCTTTACCTAATAAATCACTCAATAAAAAATTAAATAGAATAAATCTAAACCAAATGTGAATCCAAAGATTTTGAGAACTCTTTTTTTTTTTAATTATATTTTATTTTATGTCATACATGTAGTTAGTATGTCACAATTTGAGAAATATTAAAAAGAATACCACTAATCATCTACAGATTTTGAATGATAAATAATCAAATTGTAATTAATATAACTAATTCCAGCATTCAATATATAATGATATCATTTAGAATTGAGACGGAGTTGAATAACCGATACATGTTTTCCACCTCTATACGTTGGATGTATTTATATTTATTTTATTTTTATTAATTTAATATAAATATCGAGTGCGAATAAATTGATCAGGTTGGACTATTGAACATAGATGGATATTATGATTGCTTGCTTGGATTATTTGACAAAGGTGTAGAAGAAGGATTTATTAAGCCTTCAGCAAGAAATATTGTCATATCAGCTACATCAGCCAAAGAGCTTTTGGAAAAAATGGAGGTACTTCTCTTTAATTATATTTGGTTCAGTAGTAAGAGCGCAATACATGCATGATATGTTAGTTTAAGTGTACTTCACGAATGTGAGTTATATCGCAGAACAAAAATATTGTATTCATTAAATGGCGAAAGATAAAAGGGTTGATCAATTATGTCAACTAAACCTTACGAAATTTCGATTATTATTAATAAGAATAAAAAAAACACCCTAAAAATTGCCCCTGGACTTTGGTTCAGGCAGCAAAAGCGCAATACGTGATGTGTAGATTAGACGCACGTCACGAGTTTGAACCCTATTGTAAACCAGAGTCTTCTATATTCAAGCGGAGGAAGATAGAAGGGTTGACCCCTTATCCCTGCTGAGTTTCAAACTGTGTGCCAACCGGCTCTCGGGAATTTTCGATGAAGACAGTATTTTCATCGAGGGGGCTCATCATCTAATTAACCTTCACATACAATGTGATTCTCCGGCAAAAGGGATTCAGATGAACTCTCTTTTGCCCCTCTAGCTTTGCCCCTGGCTATGAGTCTTATGAGTTATAATAGCAAGAAAGTGTACAACTCTAATATTATTCTACTTTGTTGTTGTCACTTTTGCAGGATTATGTGCCAATACACAATCAAGTAGCACCAAGCAGAAGTTGGAACACTGATGGACCTGTGACAAGAAGTTGATAATTTTCTGGCTTGATTCTGTCATATTACTCAAGTGTGAAGATTGTATTTTTCCATTGTTTGACAAAACACTTTGTAATTTACCACTCACATGAAAATTCCAAGTGAAAAAAGGAACACACAAAAGAAAAAAAAAATTACTTTGGTTTTTAAGTAGCAAGAGATGTTGTAAATTTGGCAAAAAGAACATTTGATTTGTTTAGAAATGGAATGAGATTCAACAATCTATCTTCTTGATCACATCTAACTAACTTATGTTGCTCGGACTCTTCAAAAATATCGTTGAGTGTGCCTGTCGGATCATCCAAAGTAGTGCATTTTTGGGGATTGCCATGGGGTGCGTGTCAGATCATCCAAAGTAGTGCATTTTTTGGGAATCCGCAACGGGCATGACAACATTTTTGGAAAGTCCGAGCAACATAAATTCTAAACTGAGTCAACACCCTCATATAAATAGGTAGATATGTTACTTTTGCTATAGTTCAATTCATGCACATGAAAAAATTCAAGAATCAAGAAAAATTGTCAGTGCTGTTAGATTTCAGTGTTCCAGGTCTTGAACATTATGGTAAAGAAGTCGAGCTTCAATATCCGTCCACGGAGAAAACACGAGAACATAACTAAACAAAGATGGAAGATAAAGTTTAAGGAGACGATATAGAGGCAACGATTCTCAATCGAATGAAGATTATGGTGCTGAATATAGTACAAATATGCGATGAGACAAGTGTTCAACCAATGCACTGATGAACAAACAGTAACACGGCATGAAATAGCTCAAACCTCCGATACAGAACAACTAAGCAAATTTAGAAACAGCAGAAAAAAGTGTAATGGTGTATACAGAACACTAAAAGATATCTCCTTCCCGTCTAGCACGTATTAATCCCATCCTTGCAATCTTTTGTCAAGTTGTAAAATGTCTCGACCCTTGTTTTTGCTCGATAAAGGACCTCTGTGTCAACCTCAACTCTCATATACCCGTCGAATTCAACTGGATGGCCACCGTTCAGTTGTGTTGTTTCATTATACCACTCACTTGAATTACTCCACAAGTAGTTGTAATCATCAAGCAAATGCACCTTGTAGTAAGATCTAAGCTTATCAAAATAGTTATAAAACGGCTCGTTCGTGGCAACATACAGATTCCTCCAAGGTGTAATAATTCCTTGTAGCTTCTTGACGAGGGAGTCGGGGGATGTATCAGCATCCAGATGGGGCCATAACGCTTTATTCTGTGCTTTCTCTCCACGGACAACATGAACAGCATCAAAATCCCAGTCCATGTTTCCACTAATCTCAGTTACTATATTCATCAGTCGCTTTGATTTCCACAAAGCCTGCCATGGTCTCTGGATATATTTGGCAGAAGGCCCTTCACAGACACGATACCAATAGTTCTCTGGTTCAGGGGCATCAAATTGCCTCCATATAATTGTGCTCGTATCCTTCAACAGTTGGGCGGGGGACACTTTGTAGTCCTTAATCTTTCTTACAGAGATTTTCTTCTTATGCGCCCTATTCCATTTCCTCCAATCTTTAAGGAAGTCTCCTTCCTCGACAATGGATGCAGTCTCCTTCAAATGTTCGAAATCAAAATAGAACCTAAAGTCTTTCCCCTCCTCATCCTTATGACTACGAGTGTGAGAAGATGCCAAGCAGATACTCAAATCCATCACGAATGTGCGATTCAAGTACTGAGCCTCACCCAAAGCACAGAGAAAACTCCACATGTACTGGTTCATTCCCTTGCAGTAATCACCACCCCGTGAGTAGTACAAGTATTTCCCGTTCTTGAAATCTGAATCTGATCCCAAGACCGGAATGGTATCATTAATTTCCTCATCGAGAACTGGTGGAGCAATTCTGGCTTTTGGGCTAGTTCTAGTGGAATTAACTCGGATTCTGGGACGACGGGCATTTATTCCTGAATGCCAGCGACCTGCGTGAACCACTTTATAACTACAATCATCGGTAAAACCAATCTTAAACCTCCGGAAATCCCTGTACTTTCTCCAAGATTTCTCCTTCTTGTTTCGGAACCTCCATGCCACATCACATTCATCCGGCTTCGACCCATTAACAGGCGTTCGATAGTCCAAAAATGCAATGGACTTAAAGGTCTTCAAATTAAACCTCTCAATCGTGATCAAAACCCGAGGATCCGAACAATTCACCACGGTGACATCCTCACATCCCGATTTCAGAGTCTCATTGGACAGTTTTTCTTCGGATTTCTCGATAGTAGCTTCAGTAATCGGCACTAAAGCGAAAGCTCCGGCAGGAGCTTCTATGGGGCTACTGGCAACATCCTCACCAGTTTTTAACACAGAATTATCAACTTTGAATGTGGCGTTTTCGACTTGGGTAAAAACCCTAGTTAGGGCTCTAGAAGATTCCCATGGATCAGGGGGTTGGTATGTAATAGCAATTACAGTAATTATAAGCACAGAGAATACAAAAACTGAGAAACACACATTGCTTATAACCTTTATCAAGTTTTGCCCAATTGGATCTGCTGTTGAATTCAATTCCTTCATTTCTAACAAACTCTAAATTCTAAAAAAAGTACCAAGATTAAGCTAAAACAGACATCTGAAACTGACCCTTTACTCAAAATTACAAACACAACATGAAAAATTGGATCTTGAACTCTATAGTCTAAACCTCCAGTCCCCCAAATCAAATCCAAATCATCCCAACAAATTACAAAGACTAAGCTAAAAAAGAAGATTTTTTAGATAAAAATCAAGATAAGAGCTTACTCTACCTCTAATCTGAAACTGACCCTTTATTCAAACACAAAACATCAACAAGAAAAATTGGATCTTGAAGTTGATAAGCAGTGAATAGAGAATGTATGACTAAAGATGCAGAAATAAAAAATGAGATTGAGGCGGGGAAAAGGGGTTAACTTAAATTACCTTCAAAACCCTCAAATTTCGGTTGCAGAAAAGATTGGATCTTGAAAAAAAAAATCGATCTTTTTGGAGAAAAACTGGATCTTGAAGAGAGTTTTTTGAGGAAATGGAAAAATGGAGATTAAAATGGTAAGCAGAATAAAAGAACAGATCTGTGTAGATTTTGATATGATAAATCTGTCTTTACTCAGAAGATTTTGGGACTTTAGCTAAATCTTCTTTCACCTTTTTTTTATTGTATTTCATTTACTTTGTCCTTTTTGATTTAATTACATGTAGGAAAAGCAGCTGTTAAGTGAGCTGTCACTAGCAGATACTGTGGACTCCAGTTTGTTTGAGTGTTATGTCAGCAAGAAAAGGGACCCACATGGGACCCACAAGAAAAAAAAAAACTAGAATAATCTTTTCTTTTGTTGGAGAATAATGGAATTCAATTTCCATCACATTTTTAACAACTTTTATAGTAATTTATTTTTGAAAAATGATTCTTTGATCCTTTAAATTTATCAAGTTCTCTCTCTATAACCAAAAAAGGGTTAAGAAAATAGAGATTATGACTTTCTTTTTTTTTTTCCAATGTGAACTACAATAAAAATTTTATTTTTCACGATTGAAAAAGTGGTTAATGATACCGTAAAGTTATCCTAAAATGATACATTTTGTTTAACTATTAACATCCTAGGAATCGAAAACAGTGGGGAACCTCAAAACTTGGTACTTCAATAAGGCGAGCAAGCTTTAGTACTCTATATAAAAGAAAATTATTTTTGGAAAAATTCAATTTGACCTATTATATTATGTCAAGAAGATTCGATACACACTGTAATGTTGGAGTCGACTATATGAATCGTATAACCCTCAATTGCAAGGGAGTAGACAGATTATCATACGATCATAGGCAGAGAACAATCACAACGCCACCTCAATTCCAAAGAAGTTGAAATCGATCATATAAATTCTCATTGAACATGTCCCTCCATTTAAGCGCATCTCATGTCAATATTATACACGCAAAGAAAAAAGATTAAAAATACGAATTTTTTTCTATATTTTCTAATAACATGGAAACACATGCCTACGTCCCCAATAGTATATTCTGTATTGTAAGAATTCATCATACATTAGCTAGTTTTACTCTGGCTAACAAACTACTGCAACCTCGGGCTTGAGATCGACAATGTGACCGAGCTCAAACAGGTGGACTCAAAATTCTAACTGCAAAGTACTGTCAACACTCATAAATATGTCCCACAAGAACCCAGAGAATCTATGAAACTTGATCTGTAAGACTCCATTAAAGGGCATAAAGTTAAACTGGAGAAGTTGATGCCTTGAACAATAATTTCACTGTGCTACAGAACTGCATTTAGTACGTTTATTATGTCCAAAACCACCGCATTTGGAACATCGTATCGGTCTTTTTACAGTTTCAACTTGAAGTCCTTTGGGTTCTTTCCGGGGACGACCAGGAGGTCTTTTAATACGGGGTGAAAGTGGACACAGCACGACGTCATTACCTGAGGAAGCTGAAGAAACAATGTCATCCGGATGTGGTATATCAAATTTTGCAAGTTCATCCATAACTTCAGCATATATATGTTCCTGCGTTTCCCTCTTGTACCAATCAGCAACATACTGATAGATGTCCATACTTGCCATCGTAATCGCGTTGCAGGCATGGCTGCATGGAATGCCAGTCATTTGCCATTCTAAACATGTACATGTCCAGAGTTTGAGGTTCACAACTTCTTCTCTGCCATGCAGCTCTTGTAATTTAAATTCGATATCAGATAGAACCGTCACTACTAGGTTATCACCGACCTTTTGATTTTCAAAAATCTTTTCAGCAACCCGAGGACCTATTGGAAGGTTCCATTGTTCGATTTTGAGCTTGTTACTCTGTAATAACATATAGAGCTTCTCGTGATAAGCCTCCATCAACTCAAGAACATGTACAAACTTCTCCTCCTCTATAAAAGAGTTCAGGGAATCCGCAGATTTACAATTTAGATGATCCCACCGAGGTTTCCTGAACAAGGCATTAGACCAACGCTCCGGCTGGCTGGCTATTACCCATTCATACAATTCCCTGCGGAAAGAACAGATCTTGCCTAGAGCTTCATCGTAACTATCTAGTGTTCGTGCATAGGCAATGTCGGTCAAGTACTTAAGTGCAATCTCCTTACCTCTTCCCTGCACTTTAAAGGCAGTATTACCATCGATGAACTTAATAAAATTCTCTTTTACACAATGAAAACAAAAGCTGTGGTTTTCATCACCAAACATTTTGTCCAAGCTGGAGAGGAAAGGAAGACTTGTGCCAGAAACTACGACGACTTCGCGGTTCTGCACAACAAGCTTTAGCTTTTCTAGAAACCACAGAAGATCTTCTTCGTTCATGGACAGGAGAATGCCATAAGCTAGAGGATACATCTCATTGTCTGCATCCAAAGCTGAAGCTACTATAAAGGAGCTGTTGTGCAGCCCATTCAAATTGTAAACGTCAACAAAGATCAAAGGTCTACATCCAACATGGAAGCCACGTATTGAGCAGTCATACGACACAAAGAGTCGTTTGAATCTGTTTTCCTCAGTACAGGACCATGTAGCAATGGTTCCGGGCATTGCCTCAATTAAGCGATTGCACAGCCAGGGAATTAATTTATAGGATTCACCTGACTTCTCATCAATTGCCTCCCTAATCCTCTGTTTCACACTCCAAGCCTGACGATAGGTCAATTTGATTGCCAAATTCTTCTCAGCATCCTCACACACTTTACGAGGCAAACAATCAGGACTGCCCAATATATCTTCCTGCATGATACCCCCCAACCACTTCATCCTGATCCGAGGCTTCAGTTGTGATGAATCTAGAGGAGGATGTGAGTGAGAATCAACAAATTTCCTAATGGAAACATTTTGAGATTTCTTCTCGATGCCAGCACTTACTTTCCATTGGCAGCCATCAGCAGCACAATGGATGCTAATATACCTAGGTTTGTTGTGCAAAATCCTGTAGTGAAATCTATTTGCAATTGAGTATTTGAAAACTGCAAGCCTAAAAGCATCCGCATTCTCAAAAGCTTGTCCTTCCCCAACTAGTAATTCACTCCAGTTGGCAGCAGCATCAGGAGTTCCATCATTGATCCATTGGTGCGACGGTGCAGGAATTGGAGTATCAGCACTCACTTGTTCTTCCTCGGCACTTCCAAGAGAGACTGCTTCAACCTCAGTGGTTGAAACTCTGTGATAAAAGTACAACATTATTTACAAACTCTAGGCATTCAAAAAGTTTACCATAATAAAAATGTGTGGACCATTATAAGACGGCCATTACCTAGTGGTAGCCATATTAGGAGCAACTGCAGAATTAGGCTCCTTCTCCAAACTTGATGCATAAACATGGGCAAAACCATCATTAAATTGTAACAGAGTATTAACACCCTCTTGGTCTCTCAGCCGTATCAATTGGGCCCTATCAAACTTCACTGTAAATTGCAAGACCTTGTCTGAAGGATCAATGCCCAATCGGTCAAAAACTGCATTCACAAAATCATTGTACTTTATCCCTGTCTTCACAATAATCTGATCAGTAATACCTCCCACATACGAAGTGGATCCATCTGGAAGCACCTTATTCTTCCCACCCCAATGACAGAAACAAAACAGCGTTTTATCTTCAGTTCCCATCATGAGCTAGTATACATGACCACAGAGCCAAAAAGGGCAACAAACTCTCTTCTTCTTTTGTTTTAATAAAGGGCAACAATCTTGAAAACTAAAAACCTGATCAACAAATAAAATGAATTTAGCAGAAGTTACTTATGGAGGCTGAATGTACTAAAATCACAATCCATATGGAAGGTCACAATAACACGAGGATAAACCAAGCATCTTCAAATACAGGGGAAAAAAGTTTTAAGTAAAAAAATCTCAAGCTTCATGATCTTGGAACAAAACCAAATTCTAAATACAGGACAGGAATCAACAACCAGTAACCAAAACCAGGATAATGAAAAAAATTTGGTTATCGGAACAAAAGCATTAATCTAAATAAGATTCAGCAAAAAACAAAGTAGGTAAATCTCAAGAGAATAGTTTCCAATCTCTGTCATATCATAGGACTTCATCAAATGCAATAGGGTGTCAAAATAGGATCCCCACAAACCAAAAAGTTTCAAACTTTAAGAAAGAATCAGAAAACTTCAAAATGGGTTCAGAAGAAAACTTTATATAACCACTTTTGGTGATGTTATTAGCTATTTTTGCCGTGAAAAAAAATTAAATTAGAAAACATGACAAGCATATTAAGCCATACAATTTCATCAAATGCAAAAGAAATTAAAAAAAACATAATCCTCAAGAAAACAAAAAAGTCTTAAAACTTTAACAACCAGAAATTTTCAAAATGGGTTCAAAGAACAAGTTTACCCCTTGACAAATTCATAAGAAAGTCAGCTATTTTTGTTTGTGAAACATGAAATTAGCAAAGAATTCCATCAAATGCAAAAGGGTTAAAATCGAAACCCCAGCAGAGCAAAAAGTTCCAATCTTTGAAGCAAGGTACAGAATCATTCTAACTAAAGTCCAAAGAGTAAAAAGAGCTAGTTTTGAGTACCAAGATTCACCCTTTTTGTTTCCAAATACAATACTTCAAAAACATCTCATTATACTGTCAAAGAAGACATACAGTTAGCTCATTTGTGAATAGAGAATGAACCAAGGAAAAAAAATATTACCTTTAAGCTTCAGATTCTTGATTCTTAGCCAAATGGGGTTGCTCTACTATGCCTTTGAAACTTCAAAACAAAAAAAAAACAAAAAAAAAACCTTTTTGGTCCACTGGTTTCAGTGATCAATCGGTTCAAATTAGGGCTTTCACCATTTCATTCGGGTTTTGGGAAAATCTCCCTCGAGATGCCGGTAATCTGTTTATGATAGTAACTTAAATGCTGAATTGGTCCCCAACCTTTTCTTATGTGAAGTTTGTCCCCTAAATAATTTTTATTTAAAGAGTGAAACAATTTTCTTTTTAAAAAAAAAAATTAGAAAAATATGTAATTCTTTTAATTATATGAAGTAGTGTGAAAAAAGATTACTATCTGAATTTACTTTTTTTAAAATTAAAATGACGACCTTCATATTCTCATTATTAATTTTTTTTGAAACAAAAAAAAATGATAAACACCGTTAAATATCTTTGAAATTTATTTGTTTTGAGTGTCTTTCTTTGTTTCCGTGCGATCCCTATTGCTAGTCAGGGCAATAAGGACATGAAATTCATTTTTTGTAAAATTGATGTATGTGAAATAATACATTTCAAGAATGATCATCCAACGTTATACACTATAATGACAAAGTCATAAAAATTATTGTATCTTTTCTTATTTGCAATTTCTTTCTATATGTCTTCCAGCAGCTGTTACATTCTTGATTCTTGTTTGTCCCTTAGTAGTATGTATCTCATTGCTGTATAGGTGAAGTTGTTTCTGCTGCAAGTAAAAATTTGCTTCTGATTAATGTCTTCCAAGTCTCCAAGATACAAATTTTTGGCCTTCAAAGAAAACTTTTTTCACTCCAAAATGTGTCCTTTTTCAGAGAAGTTTCTCTCTGCAATTTCGTTATTGCACTGCATCTATATATGATTTCCCCTCTCTTCATCCTTAATAACTCCAATAACTAATGATCAACGAGGCATGTATACACTCGAGGAATGAAAGGGGTGATCTCCTAGCTAGTTAGCAGACACTGAATTGCACGTATAGATCAAAAGAGAAACGAAATTACACTACAGAATACAAGTACATAAAGAAAAAAGTAACCTTTCTGCACAATATCAAACCAGTGATGTTTACCTTAAGAGTATAGGATGTATACATTGTACTTATTTTTCCTACAGCCATTCACATTCTTGATGGAAAAAAAAAAGTTGGATTTTTGACTTGGAAGTCAAGGTCTATACACCAACCAACACCTTTTATCATAACCAATCAAACTTTTCTGGAAGTCAAGGTCTATAAATCAATTGTTACTCTTATTCCTGACTAATCAAGCTTTTTTGAATTTTAGACTTTGAGTGGGTTTTGCCAAAGTTTACACACCAACTAATACTCTTACAGACTCTTCTTTTTTCATTTAAGAATTTAAATTGATAAACTTGACTGCTGTTAGATTAAATAGTGTTCACATATTGTGTGACACAAGAATTTGTCAAAGTTTATACACCAGTGAAGTGAATGTGCATATTTACCTGACTTCACTAAATTTGACTGAATATGACTACTACTGCAAAGCAACAGTAGCAAATTCTCTTTATTTTGTGCTATATATATATCTCAATATGATTGAATAGAGGGACAAAGCAAAGGTTTCTTAAATTTCATCTCTACCAAGTACACAGTTTTGATCTTTTTAGTGCAGAAATGGGGATTGGAGAATTTGCATTGTTTATGCTATTTGCCTTTCTCTATCAACTTTCTTTTTCCTCATCCTTGCCTCATTTGTGCCGCAAAGATCAAGCTCATGCTTTGCTACAATTCAAGCAGACATTTCCTACAAATTCTGATGCTTCTGGTTGTTCTGAACCTTATGCGAAAACTCATTCATGGAATAGGAGCACAGATTGCTGTTCATGGGACGGAGTTTATTGTGATGAAACGACAGGACAAGTGATTGAGCTTGATCTCAGTTGCAGCCAACTTCAAGGCAAGTTCCAATCCAACAATAGCCTCTTTCAACTCTCCAATCTCAAAAAGCTTGATTTGTCTTATAATGATTTCTCTGGATCACATATTCCGCCTAAATTTGGTGGATTTTCTAACTTGACACATCTTGATCTATGGGGCTCAAGTTTTACAGGTCACATTCCTTCTGAAATCTCTTATCTTTCTAAGTTACACGTTCTTCGTATCTGGAGTGAAGATCCCTATATGCTTAGATTTGGACCTCACAACTTTGAACTGCTCCTTAAGAACTTGACTCAATTAAGAGAGCTTGAGCTTTATGATGTGAACATCTCTTCCATCATTCCTCAAAATTTCTCTTCTTATTTAACAACTATACAACTTTTGAATGCACAATTATGTGGGACATTGCCTGAAAGAGTTTTTCACCTTCCCAACTTGAAATTTCTCGAGTTATCATTCAATACTCAGCTCACAGTTAAGTTACCAATAGCCAAATGGAATAGCAGTACATCTCTCATGAATTTATATCTCTCCAGCGTGAAGTTTAACGGCAAGATACCTGAATCAATGAGCTATTTAACTTCACTGCATGACTTGGATATGAGTTCTGGTAATCTTTCAGGCCCTATTCTTAAACCTCTGTGGAATCTCACCAACATAGAGAATTTGTCCCTTGAAAATAACTATCTTGAAGGAACAATTTCTCCTTTCTTCAAATTTGGAAAGCTAAGGGGGTTAAGACTCTGGGGAAACAACTTCAGTGGTTCAATTCCTTCCAATGTAAGTGGACTACAAAACCTACAATCACTCTACTTGTCATCAAACCACTTGAATGGGACTATACCATCCTGGATATTCTCCCTCCCGTCACTATCTTGGTTATACTTGAGTGATAACCATTTCAGTGGCAAAATTCAAGAGTTCAAGTCCCAAACGTTAGTCGTAGTTACACTAAAACAAAATCAGCTAGAAGGTCCGATTCCAAAGTCACTCCTAAACCAGCAGAACCTAGGATTTCTTCTCCTTTCGCAAAATAATTTCAGTGGACAGATTTCTTCAACTATCTGCAATCTAAAAACACTGATAGTGCTAGATTTAGGAAACAATAATCTGAATGGAACAATCCCACAATGTTTGGGTGAGATTACTGAACATGTTTTGGTTTTGGACTTAAGCAACAATCGTCTCAGTGGGACGATTAATACTACTTTTAGTATTGGAAACCAACTCAGTGTCATTAAATTGCATGGAAATAAGCTAGAGGGGAGAGTCCCGCGATCTTTGATCAACTGCAAGTATTTGGAACTTCTTGATTTAAGTGACAATGAGTTGAATGACACATTTCCAAAATGGTTAGGAACTCTACCGAATTTGAGGCTTTTAAGCTTGAGATCAAACAAGTTGCATGGTCCCATCAAAGCTTCAAAGAACAGAAAGTTGTTTGCCCAACTTCAGATTATGGATCTCTCATCTAATGGATTTAGTGGGAATTTACCAGCGAATCTTTTTGAGAATTTCCAAGCCATGAAATTAGTTGATGAGAACGCGAGAACCCCATGGTATGTAGGAGATCAATATGGAATATTTTATGATTCTGTGATGACAATTACAACAAAGGGATTGGATCTTGAATTTGTTCGAGTTTTGACTACAAACATAATCATCAATCTCTCAAGGAATAGATTTGAAGGTCCTATTCCAGACATTATTGGAGATCTCATTGCACTTCGCACGTTAAACTTATCTCATAATAGCTTGGAAGGTTGTATACCAACATCACTACAACATTTATCTGTACTTGAATCATTGGATCTCTCATTTAACAAAATCAGGGGAGGAATTCCGCAACAACTTGCATCCCTCACATTTCTTTCAGTTTTAAATCTCTCTCATAATCATCTTGTTGGATGCATCCCCAAAGGAAAACAATTTGATACATTTGAGAAGAGTTCATACCAAGGAAATGATGGATTACGTGGATTTCCACTCAGCAGAGATTGTGGTGGTGATGATGGGGTACCACAAGCGACAACTCCAGTTGAGCTAGATCAAGAAGAAGAAGAAGAAGATGATTCACCAATGATCCGTTGGCAGGCGGTTCTCATGGGTTACGGTTTTGGACTAGTTAGTGCACTGTCCATAATATACATAATGTTGTCAACTCAAACCCCAGCATGGGTTTCAAGGATGGTTGAAGAATGGGAATACAAAATTATTTTGAGAATGCAAAAGCACAAGAAAAGAAATCGACATGTAATATCCAGGTATTCAACTTGATCTCTGTGCAACTTCTTTTGGTTTGACTTAACTATTAGCATTCTCATTTGATCATCACTTGTTTTGGTTGTATATGATTTCCAATAATTCTAAAGCTCTTAACTTTAATTCTTTATTTTATGGAAATTGCAGGTTCCGAGTTTACTGAGTAGATGGAATGAAGATACAAGCTTTTATTTTCATAGTTTCTGATGTTTCATGAAGTGTTTGTTAGCCTATGAATAAAGTCATGAGTTTTCTTCCTTTGTGAATCAATCCAATTTAATTTGTTTTCATTTGTCTATAGTATGTAGTTAACTATCTCCTATTGCATATTCGACTGATTAACAGAAATTGGCTAACAGCATAAGTATATGTGCTGATTCTTCAATCAATCCACATAAAGCCACAAATCAAACCTGCTATATAAATTTTGCAGTACAAAATTGAACTTCAGATGACTAGTATTACTGGTAAAAATCGCCAACAAATTGCTTCTTGTCGAGAGATGGTCAACAACATTTAACAGATGTATTGACAGCTTGCAAGACAAAAAAAAAGTAGTTTTTCAGTACCAAGATTCAGCCTTTTCACTTTCTAATTCAATATTCATTTGTAAGTAAAGAATGAAGGGACAAAAAAAAAAAGAGAAAAGTTTACCTCATAAATTAAAGGCAAATCACACAGTGGAGACTAGAAGAAGCCTTTGGGTACAAATGAACCCTGGCTCAATATGGGTGATTTTAGTGCCGTACTACAACCAGATGACAGATTTAACGGAACTGAGGTTCAGCAAAATGAAGTCAGAGATTTCAAAGAGTTTCTGGAAACAACTGTCCTTTGGTGAAATGAAAACAGTGGGTAGAGATTTCACATGGACAAATGGACCACACTCCTCTGGTGATTGAATTAGCAGAACCAAGCATCACCAGACCAAGACCATTTAAATTTATGAATCATCTTGCCTGGTATCAGGACTTCATAGCCAATGTGCAAAGGAGCTGGATGAAGTATGTCTCACGGAACCAAATGCAAGAAGTATGGGGAAAACTGAGGAATGTCAAAACTGAGATGAAGGCTTTTGCAGACAAGAGAACTCTCAAATGTGGAGTAAAATACAGGTTAACAAACAGAAGTTGGCACAACTACAAGAGAATATGAGGGATCATAGACATTCAGCAGGCAAATCCGTTTCCATGAACTCCCAAATCCACATTTTGAAGGGTGTTTTTTCCCTTAGAATTCATTGAGGTGAACCACACATTATATTCTTGATTCCATTGCTGCTTAAAGTGATCCCATATCCATGAGATACAGGGATTTGTACGAAATTAATTTTCTGAAAGGTCTCGAAATAGAGAGACAACTAAACTATCCCACAAGTACTACAAATACACATTCTACCAAAAACAGGTTCAAGCATTTTCCATCTTTAAGAATTTGACATATTAAATTATAATTATCAATTGAACACAAATCTATTCTCTCTTCATTTATCCTAATTTCTACATAATATCATAACTTATAGTACTATTTTAATAAACATTTGAATTCATGAGCTTGATATTTTCATTGGTAACAAATTCTTGTTCTTTTGTTAAAAGTTGAATTTGCCAACAAACACAAGGTACATGAAATGCTTACATGTGTATCCTGAGGAGGAGAGAAAAGGTGGCTGTATGTGGAGAGTTGTTAAGAGAAAGCAAAGTAGAAATTGTCTTCCTTCTTTTTTTAGTAGTAGAAAGGAAAAGTTGTGTGTGTGTGTGGAGGGTTGTTAACAGAGCCAAAGCAAAGACCTGAGAATGTGACATCTTTGTGTTGTAGCTTTCATCATTGACTTGAGAATGTGAACTATTGATAGATAGTTTCCAGCATTCAATTTGAATTACGGTGCAATGACTTGAGATGGTCTTTACATATTGTATGACACACATTGAATGTGCATATGAAATTGACAACACTAAAATTGACTGAAAATGACAAGGGCAACAAATAAATGTGGATAGTAAATTTCTTTGGTTAATGTGTGCTATATATACCTCATCAAAATTATTGAACATAGACACAGAGAAAACATTCCTTGATCTTTTCTCTACCAACTTAATTAGTTTTGATCATTTTAGTGCAGAAATGGGTTTTGTAAAACTCGTATTTTTTATGCTATATCCTTTTCTCTGTCAACTCAGTTTGTCCTCATCCTTACCTCTTTCGTGCCCCAAAGATCAAGCTCTTGCCCTTTTACAATTCAAGCATATGTTTACAATGAATCCTAATGTTTCTAATATTGGTGATTTTTCTTATCCAAAAACTCTTTCATGGAACAAGAGCACAGATTGTTGCTCATGGGATGGAGTTTATTGTGACAAGACGAAAGGAATAGTGATTGAGCTCAATCTCACTTGCGGCCATCTCCAAGGAAAGTTTCATTCCAACAGTAGCCTCTTTCGACTCTCCAATCTCAAAAGGCTTGATTTGTCTCATAATGATTTTTAGGGGTCGCTCATTTCACCTAAATTTGGTGAATTTTCTAGTTTGACGCATCTTGATTTGTCATATTCAGGTTTTACAGGTCTAATCCCGTCTGAAATCTCTCACCTTTCTAGATTATACGTTCTTCATATCCGTAGTTATTATGGGCTTAGTCTTGGGCCTTACAATTTTAAACTGCTCCTTAAGAACTTGACCCAATTAAGAGAGGTCGAACTTTCATATGTGAACATCTCTTCAACCATTCCTCTAAATTTCTCGTCTTATTTTACAACTCTAGGACTTTTAGACACAGAGTTATACGGGATATTGCCCGAAGGAGTTTTCCACCTTTCCAACTTGGAATCTCTTGATTTATCACAGAATCCCCGGCTTAATGTTAGGTTTCCCAGGACCAAGTGGAATAGCAGTGCATCACTCACGAAGTTACATCTCTATGGTGTGAATTTTACTGGTAGGATACCTGAATCATTTAGCCATCTAACTTCACTTCTATATTTAGATATGAGTTATTCCAATCTCTCAGGGTCCATTCCTAAACCTCTATGGAATCTCACCAACATAGAGGCTTTGTTCCTTGATGATAACCATCTTGAAGGACCAATTTCCCACTTATTGAGATTTGAAAAGATCAGGTTGTTATCACTTAGAAATAACAACTTAGATGGCCAACTTGAGTTCTTATCCTTCAACAGAAGCTGCACGCAACTTGAATGGCTAGATTTTTCGTCCAATTCCATCCAACGTACAAATACTCTACTTGTCATCAAACCACTTGAATGGGACTATACCTTCCTGGATATTCTCCCTTTCTTCACTAACTGATTTAGACTTGAGTGATAACCATTTCAGTGGAAAAATTCAGGAGTTCAAGTCCAAAACATTGAGTGAAGTTGCTCTAAATCAAAATCAGCTGCAAGGTCCTATTCCAAAGTCATTACTAAACCAGCAGACCTTAGCAATGCTTCTCCTTTCTCAAAACAATTTCAGTGGACAGATTGCTTCAACCATCTGCAATCTGAAAAAATTGGAAGTGCTAGATTTGGGAAGTAATAATTTGAATGGAACAATCCCTACGTGTTTGGGTGAGATAAATGAAAATTTTTGGACTTTGGATTTGAGCAACAACAGTCTTAGTGGGACAATTAATACAACTTTTAGTACTGGAAACAAACTCAACTTCATTAGCTTTCATGGGAATAAGCTAGAGGGGATAGTCCCACGATCATTGATCAATTGCAAGTATTTGAAAGCTCTTGATCTTGGTAACAATCAGTTGAATGACACATTCCCAAACTGGTTGGGGACCCTACCTGATTTGAAGCTTTTAAGCTTGAGATCAAATAAGTTGCATGGTCCCATTAAAGCTTCAGGGAATAGAAACTTGTTTGTGCAGCTACAAATTTTGGATCTATCATCCAATGGATTTAGTGGGAATTTACCAGCAAGTCTTTTTCGGAATTTTCAAGCCATGAAGAGAATTGATGAGAATACAAGGACCAGACGGTATGTAGGAGGTCCATATGATGATTATGTGATGACAATTACAACAAAGGAACTGGATTTTGATTCTGTTCCAATTGCGACTACAAACATGATTGTTGATCTCTCAAGGAACACATTTGAAGGTCGTATTCCAAACATTATTGGAGATCTCGTTGGTCTTCGTACCTTGAACTTATCACATAATGACTTGGGAGGTATTATACCAACGTCACTACAACATTTATCTGTGCTTGAATCATTGGATCTCTCATCCAATAAAATCGGCTGAGAAATTCCACAACAACTTGCATCTCTCACATCACTTGAAGTCTTAAACCTCTCACACAGTCATCTTGTTAGATGCATCCCCAAAGGAAAACAATTCGATACGTTTCAGAACAGTTCATACCAAGGTAATGATGGACTACGTGGATTTCCACTCTCAAGAGATTGTGGTGGTGGTGATGGGCTAACCTAAGAGACAACTCCATTTGAGCTAGATCAAGAAGAAGAAGAAGAAGGAGGAGGAGATCCACCAATGATCAGTTAGCAGGCGGTTCTCATGGGTTACTCTTGTGGACTAGTTATTGGACTGTCCGTAATATACATAATGTTGTCAACTCAAAAACCAGCATGGTTTTCGAGGATGGATCAACAATTGGAACACAGAATTATTACGAGAATGAAAAAACACAAGAAAAGATATTAGTGTGTAACCTCCACGTATTCAACTATTGATCTCTATCCTTCAGAAGATTAATTTTTTTTACATATATGGATTATTTTCTACCTCCTCCATCCTCAAAGCTCTCAACTTTAATCATTCATTTTTTAAAATTGCAGGTTTCAAGTCCAAGATGTTGCTGGTGATGCAAATATAAGCCTTTATCTTTCATACTTTGTGATTTTTCCAAAGTGTTTGTTACTCTCTGAATAAAGACATGAGATTGCTAGCTTTAGTTCATAAATTTATGGAAGCTCCTCTGGAAAACAAAGAAAAAATCTTATCATGACGATCAATACTTTCATTACTAAATAATCGCCACTCCTTGTGAGTCGAAAATCACACCAAACTCTTCATTTTCTTCACTGAATCAAAAGCAGTTTCTGGGTCTTGCTTAGCAACACTAGTAAACATGGCCTCTTTAGGAGCAACACGTATCATGAGAAAGAGACTGTGATCTCAGAAATAGGAATCTTCCGATCTATACAGAAAATCTGGTATCCAACACGACCTCATGGTCTCAAAAGGAGAATCTCCTGTTAATATAATCAATGAATTCAGCATTACACGCTATAACGGCATCCTCTCCTGATCCCAGACTATAACATGAAGCAAAAGGTGTCACAAAAAATAAGAGAAAGAAAACATGCCACAACTATAAAGAGGTCAATAATGTAGGCTGGAATTAACCAAGTCTTTTTGATGGAGTTGCCCACTTTCCAAGGGGACCAGCTTTCATATGCTTCTTTGATGCTGCCAGGCATGACCCACGCAAGTCCAAAAATAGATAGAAACATGTTCCAGATGTTTGTTGCTACTGGACAGTGTAACAAAAGGTGCCTAACACTTTCAGATTCCAATTTGAACATGTAGCATCTGTTCGCCATCTGGAATTTCCTCTTCTTGAGATTGTCTAGAGTAGGACAAGCTTCATGTAAAGCCAACCAGCAAAAACATATCACCTTAGGAGGGAGTTTTGTTTTCCAGAGGAGCTTCCATGGCCAATTGTCAATTAGATCTTTGTTGGAGCACAAGTGAGCATATCCTTCTTTGACAGTGAATTCTCCATCTCTAGAATTTCCCAACATCAGCCTATCCTTCATCTGAGGATTAACAGTAACCCCTGACAATTTAGCAAAGAGGTCCATTAGTTCAGGCATATCCCCATCTTGAAGGTTCCTTCTGAATAGCAAATTCCAGGTGTTATGTTGCCACATCTGCTCTACCAGTGATTATTTGAAGCTGGCCATTGTGAATAGGTTTGGAAATTCATTTTTTAACGCCATAGAACCCAGTCATTTATCCTTACAGAACAGTAAATGAGATCCATTCCCCAGCTTGAACTTTGTGTTGAGCTGGAATTCCTCCCATAGCTTTGAGATATGCTTCCAAAGGCTTGTCCCATGAGGTAATCTGCTTTGCATTGTACACCATTTGTTCCGCTCTCCATATTTTACCACCATCACATCTTTCCACCATGGAGCAAAGGTGTCATAAAAATTAAATGAAAGTAAACATGCCTAAAGATATAAAGCATCACAATTTTCCATCAATAACTGTCCAAAATCGAAAGATGTCAATAATGACATTTGAGGCCAACACAAACTAACAAAATGCCATCTTTGCCAAACCCCAATGGTTTTGGATCACTGGTAAGAGCATACATGGTATTTAAGTGGAGAAGGGTAGAGAGGTAGGTCCATTATCCACCGATTTAAAACTTGCATCGGCTGACTATGGAGAATTTCTCGGTTATTAGAAAAATACTATCAGAGAATCAAGGCATTGATAATTCTGAAGACAGATTTATCTCATGTTCTGCCACCTCATTTCCTCATTTTTGTTCCTTGTGTCCTGGAAATCTTTTGCTTGCTATAGGATAAAAATTTCATGCTATATTACTTTATCACATGAAAAGAAAAAGAGCCAGACAGCAGTAAGGCTGACATTTTATCTAAAACTTTTTGCAGAATTTCATGATCCAACAATGTTAATAATTAAGTGTATTAGCGAAATTTGTGTGTACCTAAAGAAGAATTTGAGTGCAAATAAGATGAATTGGTAAAATTCTACTGGTTGATACTAAAATGTTTAGGGATCACGTCCAACACGCAAGGACAAGATCATAGTAAAAGATGCTGACAATCTGTCAGGATATTGGAATAACAGTAGAAAGCACATTAAAGTTCCTTAAAAAATTCCAATGTCTCGTGTACATCGAAATGAAAATAGTATTCATTGATATTGGTCAACATACAATAACTTGAATAGAGATGACCACAATGGGGTTGGTCTAGCAGTTGAAAAGTTGGATAAACAACATCAGAAACCAAGGTTAGAATCCTAGCAGAGAAGACACCAGAAGAACTCTTCCCACATAAATCTCAGATGATAGAGTTACCCGATATCTCTATTGGTGGAAGGTAGACAGTACTGGTTGAATTAATCAAACAGAACACAAGTGGACCTGGATATCGCTGTTATACAACAACTATGCCTTGCCTTAGTCCCAAACAGTAACTTGCATAGAGACCTGCAATAAAGTTTAAAGCCGTAACTAAGATTAGACATGAACACACAATTGAGTGATAGAATTGCAAGTGAAGAAAATCCATATGGATTTGACACTTCATTTAGGAAGAAATCAAGCAGAACCGCTTGCCTTTAACTGATGTTTATCATGATCAACTATTGTTTAGATTAAATCAAATCGCTCCATAACTTCAATGTCTGAGGGTAAACGAAAAGACTCAGAAAAACGGAAGTAGAAAACAAAATGGAATACCTTGCCAAACAGACTTTGGAACCAGGTTTTCTGTGCATTTTCACAAAAATGTATCCTCCTTGATCTGTCAAGCTATGACTGAAGATATCTTTAAGCAGTGATTCAATCTCTGTCAAAACCCATTTGCAGGATCCTCTTAGCTGATTTTGATGAGTCGGCATTTCATCACCAAGCAGGCTCATCAACAATTTTGTAAATAAAATTTGCTGCAGTTATCAGCTCTACTAAATATAACTGTGGGCTGGAACCTTGTGTATTCCAGAATCTAACATTGCTTTTCTCAACGCAGCAGCATGATCCCACCTCTGTGCACCAGCGTAAATGCTTGAGAGTTGCACATATCTCCCAGAATGATTCGGTTGCGACTTAAGCAATAGTTGTGCTACTTCATTTCCCAACTCAATGGCTCCATGAAGTCTACAGGCACCCATCAGAGCACCCAAGACAGTGGCATCAGCTTCAAAAGGCATCTTCTTTATGAATTCATACGCTTCCTGCAGTAGCCCAGCTCTCCCTAAGAGATCAACCACACAACCATAGTGTTCCATCTTAGCTACAAGTCCAAATTCATGTGACATTGCTTCAAACAATTTAAAACCAAAATCGACAAGCTTGGCACGCGCACAAGCTGATAGAACTGCCACGAAGGTAATCTCATTTGGTTGCAGCCCCTCTGCTCTCATCTTCCCATACATCGTTAATGCCTGCTTCTCTCTACCATTCAAAGCTAGGGAAGAAATCATAGCATTCCAAGCACAAACATGCTTGCTAACAATTGCATCAAATACCTTCGAAGCATATACCAAACAACCCATCTTCCCATAAAACGCAATCAATGCGGTCGTCATGAAGACACTCAACTCCTCATTCTTTACCATGTAAGCATGTAATTGCCTCCCTAGATATAACGCCACACCAACATCCAGAAACGTGCAAGAAGAAAGAACACTAACAAAAGTAGCCTCATTTGGCTTCAATAAACCACACTTCACATCCTCGTGTACCATCATTCTCTCAAAAAACTTAACAGCAACCTCAGAGCACCCATTCTTCATGTACCCATGAATCATACTAGTCCATGAATAAACATCTCTATAAGGCATGCGAGAAAACATCAAAAAACCCAAACCCATATCCCCATTCTTCCCACAAGCATCAAGCATCGCATTATACGAGACAACACACGGTTCAAAAATTTCATCAAACACCTTGCTTGCACTCCCGAGTTCACCCGCGTGAGCATACAGCCCAATGAAAGACGTACCCACATACGGGTCACCCAAGACCCCTCTTCTCAAGACTTGACAATGAAGGCTCTTGCCTATATATGAAGCCAAACGGGGCGATAAAGACGAGGCTGCTTTACAAAGGGAAGGGAAAGTATGGCTATTGGGCTGAGCTTGATGAAAAAGCATGTGGGTGAAAAGGACAAGAGTTGTTTGAGACTGAGCAATGTTGAGGTAAGCCCTGATGAGAGTGTTGTAAAGAAGTGTGTTGATCCATTGAGAGGTTAGGAGGAGACGGCCACTGGTTATGAGGAGCGAGTGTATTTGTTTGATTTGGTTTGAGTGTTTGATGAAATGTTGCAGAAGTTGAAGCATATGTTCAGGTTTTTTTGGCTTTGGCATTCAAACAGATTAAACATTGTCAGCACCTAAGATCATGGGAAAGTAAAGATAAGCAATCAAATACATTTTTCATTGTCCCACACAGTGGGAGAGTCAGAATTTTGACTAAGAAAATTTAAAATATAATACAAAAAAATAAACACACAAAGAAACCAAGGAGATTTAATATCTATCATATATACAAAGAAAAAAAAATTTATGCAGATTCTTTTGGTTTGACTTAGCTATTCACATTTTCATGTGATTGTCACTTGTTACACTATCAATTAACATATGTTCAAGTCTCTAGAAGGCATTTACTAAAATCTTTTTGTTGACTTATTGAAACATTTAGCTAAATGTGAACCATGGCGCTATTTGTCTTTAAAAAAAGGGTATAATCTATCCAATTTATCATTCAGAAGATTATTTGTTATACATCAATTTCTATTCGACCTCATTCTGTATCCCCTCATGATGATCATTCCTATTCGATATCATGAATAGGTATGCCTGTCAACCATTTCTATATGCAAGATGGAGGGCAGCTTTGGTTTGAAGCTATTCCCATGAGGCTGCTTTCTCACGCCTACTCTTAGAAAGAACACTATTTTTCTTTAGTTAGGTAGTACTCCTGACCATAAGACCCTTTATGAACATCATTATTCCTTAAAGCTCTTAACTTTAATTCTTGATTTTTGAAAATTGCAGGTTTCGAGTCTAATTTGTTGATGGAATGCAAATACAAGCTTTTACTTTCATAGTCTGGTGATGTTTCATGAAGTGTTTATTACCCTATGAATAAATGCATGAGTTTTCTTCCTTTGCACTCAACCAGATTTGCTTTCATTTGTCTATTGTATGTAGAACTAAATTCAGCCTAATTGTTAGTTAACTATCTCCTAGGGCCTATTTGGCTGATAAACATTAATTGGACACAAATTGAATCCTTAGATCATTCAATCAAATTTCCTAACCACGGTTTCTCATATTTTCATCAAACTACTTGAGTGGGGCGATATGTTCCATCCTATATATCCTTTGAGCCTAGGATCTTTCGGAAATAGCAGGGATAAGATTTGCTGACCCTTCCACAACCCACTTGTGGGACTACACTGGGTATACATTGGTTGTTGTTGTTGTTGCTGCTGCAAAAGGGTCAAAACAGAAACCCAACCAAAGCAAAAAAGTTTCAAACAAATATTTTTCCACAAAAATTAGCAAATGAATAAAAGAGAAGCTAGTTTTGAATACCAAGATTCAGCCTTTTCACTTTCAAATCCAATACTTCAAAAGCATCTCATTATGCTATCAAAGAAGACATGCAGTTGGCTCATCTGTAAGTAAAGAATGAAGCAATGGAAGGGGGAAAAAAAGTTACCTGTAAACTGCAAATCTTGAATTTTAGCCAAATGGGGTTTCTTTACTATGCTTTTGAAACTTAAAAACAAAAAAGGAAAAAGAAAACCTTTTTGCTGACTGATTTCAGTGATGAATGGCTCAATTAGGGCTTCGACATTCTCTCGGGTTATGGGTAATCGGCTTATGATGTAATTTAAATGCTGAATTGGTCCCTAACCTTTTCTTTATATGAAGTTTGACCCTTTTAATATCTAGTACTAGTAAAACGACCCATAACCCGGGATTATTTGTTTCCCTATTAAATCCAGGATTAGTTATCCTGAAACTATTTATCTCCCTACCAAACAACCCATTAGAGTGTGTTTGGTATGAAGTTTCCTAAAAATATTTTTCAGAAAAATTTGTAAGTTTCTTTTATTTTCTTGTGCTTCATATATAAGTAAAAAGTATTATCGTAAAAGCATTTTTATATAATTTGAGATAAAACTATGAAAATGAGCACGTGTGAAAATGAGGTGTGACACAGGTGGTGGTGGGGTAGGGGCGAGTGTCGAAGGTGGGGATAGTGTCGGGTGGGAGTGGTTGGGTGGGTGATGGGTTATGAGGATGGAGAAGACCGTAGCGGCTTGATTTTCCTGGGTAGAAATCGTCGTTTTATTTTTTAAGAAGCTTGTTATTTTAAAAAAAATTAAAAATTTGACCAACTAAACTGAAAAATTAAAAAACATCTTCTTTCTGTGGGTTCTATTGAAGAGAAATGATTGTATAAAAACATATAATAATATTTCTATTAATAATATTTCTATATTATAGAAGAGGCTAGGAAGCAGGTCTTCGTCGACATGTCTGCTTCCTAGCAGGGTAATTTCATGTGCTTATTTGATCAAATTTTCAACAGTAGAGCCTCTGTTCAGATAAAATGTCACGTTGTGATGTATATATGTTCCTGAAATGCCATGTGTATATCTTCCCTGCGTCTTCGCTTCTATATAGTAGAAAATGGAGCAAAACTATGTTATCCATCCTGTTTTGAACTCTGCTTTTATCTATTTTATTATCTCCTTATGGCTGCTTGTTGTTTCAGTTTGCTTCGTCTTGCTCTTACCTGTTTTGACGCTGCATAATACTTCGTCCAAAGGTGATATTATTTTAGCCGATGTTTCCTGTAGCTTGCTCTTTTGTAGCTTTCTTAACTTCCCCAAATATGAACTGCATGTTTTCTCTTATGACATTCAAACGATACTTGATTTAAATTGGAGATTACAAAGGGAAAACATGTTTCCCCTTTTGCTTATTCGGATTTTTCCGCTATTATTTTCTCTCATTTTCAACTGTATGATCTGTTGTCGTGTTTTGGAATAACCAAGTAAGAACCGTGAAAGAAAGCAAAAAGTAATTACACTCGCCTTTTGCTCCCTTTCTGTTTGTGAAAATATTTCATTGAAGCACACTCCTGGGATTTTCGTTGTTGCAGCTTAGCATTCTTGGTCGCTGAACCTACAAACTGATTAGTATGGACTGAGCAATAATTAGGAATTTAGTCTAGTATAGATGATGAATCCCGCAAAGGAATTCTTTTTTTCCATAGTTTGGTTGATTTTTCTTATTTCATAATTAATTTGATCATATTATTTCTGCCGATTTTGGAGTTAAAAAACTCAGTAAAGAGTAGAAGTTTCGTATTCCATTAGCTTTGTTATATTTCTTTTGATTTTGGGTTTAAAAAGTTTACGTTGGTAAAGAATTAAAATAACGAGTTGAAGTAGTAGCCGAGGTGTTTGATGAAAGTCCTGAGTGAGCTCTTTTAAAAAAAAAGAGAGAGAGAGAGAGAGAGAGAAACCAAATTGGTTTATGACGACCTTCTTCCTGGGGTTATAGTAATTTTATGAGCTTCTTGTTGGGGTTATCCGATAAAAAAACCCAGCAGCTACATGTTATCAAAAGAGTTATAAACCGTAAATTCTATGTTTGCATAATATTCGATTGAAGTTGAAGTTGAAAAAAAATATTTGAAAATTATTTGAACGAACAAGCTCAAAGTTCGAAAAAGAAAATAATTATTTAAACGTGAATTAAAAATTGTCTCGAAAATATGAAAAGTGTAATATTCTTATTCAAAACACTTTTATGAAATAGGGGGTAAATTTTACAAATAATTTTTTTAACTTTTGTAGATGAAAAATAGTTATTATCGATTATCGTAGAATTAATTATTTTAAGGTAAAAGATTAATATCACACACTATACAAATTATGCAATAATTCATTCAACAAATTAAGTGCATGGATCTTAGACTATTATTATAAGTAATTAATACAACTAAATAGTATATATAGTTCAATGTGCCAACTGTAATTAACAAGGCTAATCATATATTATAACAAAGTTAAGATTCACATTATGATTTTGTATTATGGTTGTTGAACTAATTAATTAATTTAAACTTCACTCTAACTCTCCTCCAAACAAGGAAAACAAATCAAATTAATTACTCTTACTTGAATTAAAAGTTATATTAAAAGTTAAAGATAATATTATAAAAGTTAGAATAATTGTACAAAGAATGACTTAAGCATGCACTTTTATAATTTTTAATTTTTTTACTCGATGTTCGATATTTATATTAGGACTCGATCAAAAAATGAGAGAAGGGAAAGAGAAGTTGCTTTGAGTGGCTCTTACAAGCTACATGAATTTTTCTCGATAAACTCATTAAGATATTTGTATGTAAATTCATATGCAAATCTTCCATAGATCTTTTAAACAATAATTTAAGAAGAATTATCCATAATTGAATCATTATGAAATCTTCACATTTAAGATCACAAATCTTCCAAATTAACACTCAAACCAATTGTTGGACTCCAAGTATTCTAATGAGTTGGCCAGAAAGTAGATACTTTGTACTTCATTCTTTATTCAACTAAAAAAAAAAAAAAAAAAAAGTTCAAAAAGAAAAAGAACATGATCCCCTTTAAAATGGTACAACAATTATTTAAACCACTAATATGTTGGACCAATAAGTAATCCCTCCACCAATAACCACCCCCGAGGGGTAAGAACACCTTCATTCTTGATCAAACATATCGGGTTCGAGCATAAGGTATGCAGTCGTCTTTATTAAAGAGATTTTCCGACGCGAATTCAAATTTAGTTATGTCTTAATGCAGATAGCGGATGCTTAAAAAAAAAAAGCTTACATGCCTAAATTGCAAGGTTTACATGTGTAGATAGCATGATAAGTGCAGCCTTTTGGGAAATAGAATAGCATTTACTTGTCAATATATTCCCTAATTATTGACAAGTTCATGAACTTATCCAACAAACATTAAGGTCTATAATTGTAGATTTTGCAGAAAAAAAGATGGACTTTGTTTTTTTTTTTTTTTCTTTTTTCTTCCAGTTTTTGTCTGTACTTTTAACAAATCCCATGTTTTGAATCTCATAGACAGTAACAATTGGCACTTTGGAAATAATGCAATTCCACATCCAACATATTGCCATCATATTGTCTTAACATATGTTAAATTTGGTTCCACTTCTTTTCATGTCTCAACTTTTAATCACAATGTTCTATTGATAAATGATGGTGTCGGAGCAACTTGGGCGCATCTTAATTAATCATTGGGTACCTACTATCTCACACGTAGAGGTATCGAGTAACTTTGTCCCACCAGTGCTTAGACAAATAGAGGAGAAATCATCTACTCCCTCCGTTTCATTTCATCTGTCTTAGTTTAACTGGACACAAAGTTTAAAATACGTATAATGTACCAGTATCAGATTCGAAATCGAATCTTGATCTAGGTCAACATGTGCTTACATGTTTCTTAAATGTTGGGATTTCATTAATAATAATATTTATTCACTTCCAAAAAGTTGTAAGCACATCATAATGATTGAGTATTAAAGAAATTAATAACTAGTTCTAATTAACAAGTACATATGCTAATGACCTGTGAGTCAGGTCTTATCAAAACTGCCTCTATTATTTGTTCTAACAACAGATTGTCAGAAAAAAATAATTTCTATTGTACTTGACTTTGTTAAAGAGGCATGTTTTATGTCAGTTTTTTATGTCAACAGCCCTCTGCACTCCACAAAGATAGAGGTAAGGCCAGCGTACATTTCGCCCTTCCCCGGACTCAACTTATGGAATTACAATGAGTTTGTTGTTGTTGTTTATCATGTCAACAGTACCTATTTGACATAAACTAGGAAATTAACAAAGATTCAAAATAAACATTAATGTTTATGTATATAAACAAATCCAAACAACCCCTAGGGCTTTGGTTCAATGGACAAGGTAGTACAGCATAGGATGTGTGGTAAGAGCAGCCTATGTAGCTCGGACCCTTCAAAAATGTTGATGGACACGTGTCTGATCCTTCAAATGTATTACTCGTATATTTTTAGAGGATCCAACATAAGTGCAGCAATATTTTTGAAGAATACAAGCAACACAGAAAGCAGCACGTCAGGAGCTCGAATCTTATTGGAAAACCAGCTCTTATATTTAAATGGAAAAGGGTAAAGAAACAGACGCGTTATCCGCCTAGTTTCTGAGTTGTAATCAACGACTTTTCGGTTATCAAGAAGAAAAAACAGAAGATTTGTGTTGTGTCCTCCCAAAGTGCACTACTTTTAGAGGATCAAACACGCACTCAGATGTATTTTTGAAGAGTCCAAGTGACATAGGCTTCAACTTACTCATGGTTAAATATTTATCATGTGTTCTAAGGACTGAGCACAATTAGCACTGTGGAAAAGTTGTCCATGAACCAGTATCAATCTGTCAACTATATATGATCTTAAATCTTAACCTTAAAATCCTCATAGTCATGTACTTGCAAACACCATGGAGTTTAAAAAGGACAGGTCAATGGGAATAATAGTGGTAAATGTATGAAGTGGAAGGTTATGTTGCTCGGACTCTTAAAAAACGTAACCAAGTCCGTATCAGATCCTTCAAAAGTCGTGCAATTTTTGGAGTCTGAGCAACATAAGTGGGAGCCCTTTGTTTCTTTTCTTTTATCATCACAGCCAGAGTACAACAATTAATCAACTTCTCAAGAAAAAAGATTGAGATAAGAATTCAATAGATAAAGAATGAATGATTTCCTTTTTTTCTGTTTTCTCATTTCTTTCTTTTCCAGTTACAAATAAGTATTGGAACACAAAAATTTTACAGCTTGCATATTGCAACCTACCACTAGGATGAAGCAAAACTTGTGTACAGTTGAATAGTAAAAAATAAACTATGGAAGAATTCTTATGAAAAGAATAAGGAAAGAATCCCTATGTCATTTTGTCTATTCACAGTGAAAGAACAGACTAATGAAAGAAAAAAAGCTAATCCTAGTTCATGAGTAACTGAAGTTAGGGTCCTTTATGTGATGGAGAGGAATATTTGCTACTGAGGCAAGATAATGTTTTGTTCCCCATAGGAGAAAGGGAACAGGAAAGCTGCATTACCCGGCTCAAGCTCGTAGGTGTTGATGCCCTCGAAGAGAAGCTCATCTTGAGACGGCAAGCACTTCTCGGGGACAAGCTCACTTGTTCTAAAGCATGGGATTGCAGCTGTGAGGGGTAATCCCTCAAGCATCCAATCCGAGGTCCAGCTCCTGTGCTCCATTTGCAAGACAGTTGCTTTCCCAACTGATACGATTTAAGATCCTTGTGTGAATTTATCCTTTGGATGATAGATTCGTCTGGAATTATCTCTTCTTTACTTTCATCAAGTTCTTCAACAGAAGAGCTGTGTTTTAAATCCGTTTGACCTTGTTCAGGAGCAAACAATTCTCTTGCTGTTTCGTATCCGTCTGTTGGTGATTCTAATGAGAAGTTGGAAATGGATTTAGCAGCTTCACTTTCATTCTTTAATTTCTCTAAGAAATCATCATTGCGGGGAATTTGAAGACTAGGCAACTTGCTACTGAAGCTATGAGATGGTTTTGAATCAGAAAGTTGTACATCGGCAACATTCTCTTGCACTTTTAAGTCTCTTTTCTCTGAAGCTGACTCTTCTAGATCATTCTCTTTTTGTAAGTCGTCCTCAGAAGAGTCGCCTCTTAGGAAAACACTACTCTTCTTGCCAATCGATTCTTCCTCGTCTTCATCAGAATCAAGCTTAACATCACTGAGGTCGACATTGTTCTCCTTCATGAATGAAATGAAGTCCTGGAAGTTTTCTGGGGTAGGTCGGTAATGTCCACTATGAGGCCAGACAGCCTGTAGAATTCAGGTAATGAATGCAAAAAAAGTTAGATCGAAATCAAGAATAAGCTGCCAACATGAGTCGAACTGGAAGCGCACAAGTGACTTGAAGATATATTGACATACCTTCAATACTCCTTGTTCTGCAACTATTCGTCCAGCAGCTAATGTAGCTCCTCCAGCCAAGAAACTAGAGTGCTGAAATGTGCCTTTTGTTTTCTTGCCAACATATAAGGTTTTAGAGGTGCTGAGGACAAAAATCCACTTAACACTTTTTGGTTCATCGGTCGTGTCAAGGAGCTTTCCTGTTTCCTTGTAGAAGAGCTTCCCATCTTCCACCACAACTTCATAAGCCTTTCTTTCCATCTGTTTGTAAAAAAGGAAAAAACTGATGATAAATAAATTTTCATAATGTCATACTCATGGCAACCAAAACTGATAAATGGAGCTAAGACCTACCGGACCGAGGTACTTAATGCACTGCTGCTGAAGTTTCCATCGAGGGCATTTGTCAACAATATTCACTTCTTTTCCTTCTCCAATATCCAACCTGATTCAGAGAAACACAGTTAGCAAACGAGAAACATTTACGTTGTTTTATCGTTACAATTCGATCATTCGTTGTCTAGATAATTACCAGTAGAAAAAGGGCTCTTTGCTTTGAGAATGCAACCACTGGACATAATAGAAATGTAAGTTGTGTCCATAACGATGTCGTGGGTCGATCTGTTACACAAGGAAGCATTTTCCATATTAGCAAAATCAAAATTTGGTGTAAAACACAAAATCAGTATACCATTAAAAAGATCTACTTACAGCTTCAAGCCAGTGCTGTAAAGCTAGTTTCTGGGCTTTGCCATTCTTAGATAAGCCTTTGCCAACCTGCATGAAAAAGAAAAATATCAGCAAAAATCTCAAGAGTAAATTCAAAATCTTTGCAATAACCTTCAGAAGCATTTACGATATGATCCAAAAATTACCTTAGCTGCTCTAGTTCTTGCCCTCGACCAGCGAGAAACTGCTGTCTCGTGTTTATCAAGATCAAAAAATGAAATAGAGCTATGCTTGAGTTCTGCAAAATCTAATAGCTTCCACCTGAAATTTTTTTCAAAAATACATGTCAGGCAAATTCAAATCAGTAGAACTTTTAGATAGGATATGTTTTTCTTGGCATAGAAANCCAGCTTTGCTCTATAAGCACTGCACAGTCTGCTAATTTTCTTCTAGTCCTAAAGCTCTTGTACACTTTCTGCAACTTTAAAGCCGCCTCATGTTTGGGGCTACTAGTATACGCTAGAGGAGATTTTAGAGACTCTCCATTCATGCTGCCTAACCTATTAAACTCAGTAAACTCATGCTTCTCTTCTGATGGAGTTTTCCTCAACTCCATTGCACTTTCCATTGTCCTAAAGCTGACAGTTTTTTCTATCAACATCCTCCCAGAGTGCCCATCGGATTGCAATATCGTTGGTTCTGCGTCTTGGCTCTTGAAGCTAACTGACCGTACTGGTGTCTTCCCCTCATCATTTCCAAAATCAATAGATTTCACGATGACAGAATCAAGGCCAGTTTCCGGATCACTATGAGAGGCAAGTGGGCACGAAAAGGATAACCCCATACGATTTCAAAATCGAATCCTGAATAGCTTATTGAGACCTTAAAATCCTGCCAATAGTAACATAGAGTTAGAGTTGATTCATTCAAACTATATTAATCAAGTGCCAAATGTAAGCACATCAACAAGTATAACTTTTGTACACCACATTATGAGCTGTACTAATAAACTAATACAAACATTTGCAAGAACCAAAATTTGCAAATTTTGACCAAGAAGATATTCTTCAAGGAAAATTTATAATCACTTCATATTTTTCATTTTTATATTTGAACAAGTCAAGCAAGAAGATACAGATTCTCAACAGACAGAAGAACATTTCCAAGGGAGATTCAACTGCCAGAAAATAAAAAAGAACACTATAAAGCTATAAAAGGAGGAAGCAAAAGCATAAACTTTAAAAATCCATTGGGCAAAACCTCAAAATCTGAATCTATTCAAATAGCCACTTCATCAGTGGCACTTTCAATGTTAGAATCACCTCAGAAACAAAAATGCATAAAATTTTCTAATTTACTCAGCTAAATCTCTCAAAATCCCAAGAAACACATTCAAAACAGAAGAAAAAAACAGAAAAGGATCCACATTTGACAGATCATAAGAAAAGGAAGCAACCCAACAAAACAAAACAAAACAAAAAAGACCATTTTCACAAGATTCTTGAAAATTCAAGTTGCAAAAACACAGGAAAAACACACAAGAAATCATGAAAAGAACAATAAAGATTCAAACTTTACCTCAAAGCAAGAATCTTTGTACCAAGAATTGAAAATGGGATTTTCAATGTCCCAAAGCATAGAATTTCCTATTTACTCAGCTCAATCACTCAAAATCCCAAGAAACACATTCAAAACAGAGGGAAAAAAACACAAAAGTAGCCGCATTTGACAGATCATAAGAAAAAGAAGCAACCCAACAAACCAAAACAAAAAAGAACATTTTCACAAGATTCTTAAAAACCCAAGTAGCAAAAACACAGGGAAAACACTAGTATCATGAGAAGGACAATAAAGATTCAAACTTTACCTCAAATGCAAGAATCTTTGGAACCAAGAACTGAAAATGGGATAAAATTTGAACAAAATGGAATATACAGAATGGGGATTGGTTTATTTTCTGGCTATGATTGTCACAAAAAGAACTGTTATTTTCTCTTTCGTGCTTTGTGGGTATTTCTGAAGAGGTGTGCTATAAATAGAATGAATATGAATATACTGATGGGCTTTTCTTTTTCTCCTTTTAACACTGATGGCTATAAGCTGATTTATATATATAGGAGGAAAAGAGGAGAC
>JACEIK010001011.1:158983-194600 GCA_018107945.1 Datura stramonium | reverse complement strand
TAATCATGATTAAAGTTATAAGTGATCCTCTTTAATATCAGAATTTGGACTTGTTTCTATTAAATATTTATACTATTAAAAAACTTGTACCTAAATTAGAAGTTTAAGTGATCACTATGTCATAAGTCAAAAATTCTAGTGTCAAAGTCACTACTAAAAAAATATAAAAAATCGATCTCCAAAAAATTGATATTTTGCAAACAAAAAAAGTTTATTAAAAAAATATATTTTCGAAAGTCGATTTTTACTTTTTTGATTTTTAAAGCTAAAAAATAAATCTTCAAAAATCAATCAAGCTCCAAAGTCGATTTTTTCCGACTTCTTTTAAGGTCGATTTTGATAGTTTTTTTTTAGTAGTAAATGAAACATGCAGACAGGTTTGAAGGTTTGTTTAAGACTTTAAGTACTAGTCCAAATGCACACAATACATGTAAGTTGTCTGAGGTGAATTTGAATAAATCATATTCAAAATAGGTATCGAACTTAAAGTGAAAAAAAACAAGACCTTTCGAGAACCATTCAATATTGCGGTGAGGGGTGTAAAATTGTCTCAAAATGAAATATTTTACTTCAATCGAGTCTACGATAAATATCGAATATCAAGAAATAAATTAATTAAAAAAGGACCTTTTGAGAAAGATTTGTGGAAAATCATTATGGTATTCTTTTTGTGACATGACACATTGAGGTCCACAATGAGAAAAAAGAAAAATGAAACTTTTTGCGTGTTTCAACTTCCACGACGTGTTGCATTTTATACACTATATAATTATCAATCTTATAATAATTTTATTTATTTCTTACTCTTTTTTGGCTCCCAAATTCCAATTATGCATGCTTTACATACATGGAAAATATGTTACACGTATTGTGTGAATGAATTAGGGGACGGAGCTAGTTGATTGTGTCCTCTCCAATCCCGTAGCCTCCGTCTCCACCAATCCCACCCTTACTTCTCCACATCCATCTCTCGTAATATTTATCTAAATTATATACAATTATTTTTAGAATAATTTTTTTTACTTACATATATAACACCAAAAAAAAAAAAAATCTGATTTTTTTTTTCCTCTTCATGTTTCTTTGTGCTAAACGTGGTGAGACAAAATAAGATTTACTTTTTCTTCTCTCATTTGATCTTTTTATTTTGTTTTGAAAGAATCAACATTTTTTCTCATTGTGTGACGTTGAAAGAAAAATGTACAAAGAACGTGTTATGTCAATGGTGGTGATTTCTATAGGAGTGGGAATGCCTAACCTCTTTTCAAATCATGTGTTTCTTTGTAATTAAAAGAATAAAAATTAGTGACGGACAAATTCTATAATTATATAATAAAATTTGTTATATTTCATCAATTTAACGTGCATAAACATTTTCAAAATAGTTAAGTGTATCCTTTCGAAAAAAATTCCAAATGCATTTGTAGTTAAATCTTTATGAAATTTATTAGAGTTAGTAGTATTTTTGGCCTCTTGGTTAAGAATGTCAAAAATGACCCATAAATTGATAGCTCGTTAGAAAATTGAAGATCACTCTAAAAATAAGTTATATTGGGTTGTGATAAAATCGACTTAATATAAAATTATCGTGTGTCCAACCCAGTTTTAAGAAGAGTTACTGCTTGAGATTTACATTGACTTTCTCTATAGGTTGGGACTGGGGTCTTGAGTTATGATCAGGTCTCAGATTCTGAGTCAGGATTACGTCTCAAGTCATAGGTTAAGGTTGGGTCTCGAGTTTCTGCTTAAGTCCAAGGTCAATTCTTGAGTTCAGGATCAAGGTTATGTCTCGGGTCTAGGGTTCCTGCTTAGGTCCAGGGTCATTTTCGAGTTCAGGGTCAAGGTTATGTCTCGGGTCTTGAGTCAAGGTCGAGTCTTATGTCCCAACTCAGGGTCGGATCTCGGATCTAGGAAGAATCTCAAATCTTGAGTCAAGATCATGTTAGGGACAGTTTTTAGGTCCTAAATCAAGTCGCGAGTTGGATTCCTAGGTCAGTCTTGGATCCTAGGTCTAAGGTTAGGGTTTGGTGTCAGGTTGGGGATCTCATGTCTTGGGCAAGGATCGAATATAAGGGTAGGGATCGGGCCCCGAGTATTAGTTCAATGTTGGCTCTCGAGTCTTGAATTTAGGTCGGGTCTCAGGTCCCGAGTCAAGGTCAGCTCAGGGTTGATCCTAAATTGAGGTTAGGGTAAGGTTGGGTCTCGGGTTAGAGTCTGGTCTCAAGTCTTGTATCCCTGATCAAGGTCGAGGGTTGGAGCTTGAGATTAGGTCCCAAGTCTCATGTACTAGATAAAGGTTGGGTCCTGGATCGAGACTGAGGGTTTAGGCTTGAGTCTCGAGTACCTGGCATTGGATCTCGAGTCCTAGGTTAAGGTTGAGTCGGCATTAGATCCAAGTTAGGATTGAGTCTTGTATCTCGAGTGTTGGGTCGAGGGTCTAGGCTTGAGTCTCGAGTACCTGGCTTTGGATCTCGAGTCCTAGGTTAAGGTTGAGTCGGTGTTAGATCCAAGTTAGGATTGAATCTTGTATCTCAAGTGTTGAGTCGAGGGTCTAGGCTTGGGTTGAGGGTCAAGGTCGGGTTGGGTTCAAGTCTTGTGCCCTTAGTCAGGATGGGGTTTCAAATTGTGGTCAAATCTCGAGTTTGAGTCAAACCGAGGTTAGATCGAAAAGTTTCGGGGTTCGGGGTCATCAGACCATAAGGCTCGAGGCTTGATGGATGGTAGGGGAGGGATGGGCCTAAGCAAAGGGTGGAGGAAAGTGGATCGTTCTAAAAAGTTAGGTCAAGTTGAACAGTTTATGACCCAATCTAATTTTTAGTTCATTTCAACGCAAGTAACATTTGGACTGATCTTAGCCCAACCGATTTATTAATTATTTCCATTTAACTTGCCTAACTTTGGCCCAACTTGTCCATTTGACACCCCTACCCTTGATTATTAATAAATTTTAATTTTTATTCTTGTTATATTTGAGTAAACATATTTGACCTTCAATTAAATTGAAACATTCACTTTTGATCTATTTACTTGTAAATATTTATAAGTTTACCATGGTTATCAATTGTGTCACCACTTAATTACAATAATATAGCTATAAAATAGTGCAAATATAACATATTCTTTAAATGAAAAGACAAGACACACTTAGTCATTTAATTGAATTCCTTTCTAACAATATATTTCATAAAGTCAAAATATTTTAGAACATAAGAATTACTACTATAGTATGTTCACATCATAACAGCTAACAAACTTTGTTCCCTTTTTGGAAACAAAAGGGAAAAAATAAGTCAAAACAAAAATGTCACCTAGTAGAAAATAAAAAAAGTCTTTGAAAATTACTTTTCATGGCTAAGGTGGGCCCATTGTGGACCAAATTCCCATTAACCGTGTATGGTAGAAAAGCCCAAATTTGACCCATCTACTCTGTAAAGGATGTGGGCCCCAGAACTGGATATTCCAACAAGGCATGGGCCCAGTAAAATCATCAGCATCACCGTCCGTTCTTCTGTTCTCTAGAAAACCGATGGTTTAGAGGACGGTTCATGGGCCCTGTTGGAATTTAATAAAATATTATTATTCGATAGAAAAATAAAATATTTGTGGTCGCTAGTGATGATGAAGATGGTTTACAGTGGTGGTGGGTGATAATGATTGGTGTTAGTAGTTAATATATAACGGTAGTAGTGATAGTTGTGATGATGGAAATGGTTGGTCTGGTAGTGATTTGCATTAAGGTAGTGGTTGATAGTGATGGTAAAATTAGTTGATGTTAGCAATCGGCGGTGCTGAGGGTGGTTGTTGGCGATGTGTTGGTGATAGTTGACGGTGATGCTGGTTTTATTGTGAAGGGGGTTGGTAGTAGGGTTTGGCGGCAATTATGGCAGTGGTTGACAGTGGTGGTAGTGGTGATAGAGACAATAAATATAATTATAATGATGGAGGTGGTAGGTGCGGTAGCAACTCACAGTAGTGGTTATGATGATAGGGGTGGGTGGCGGCGGCTGATGGTTGATGACGGTGGTGGTAAGTAGTTGAAAATGGTGGTGGTGGCTGTGATGACATATGTGGTTAGTGGTGGTTGTGGACAGACTGGTGGTGGAAATTAAAGGGTAGCACATTATGTGCGGGGTCTAGAGAAGGGTCGAACCACAAGAATTTATTATAGGCAGTCTTACCTTGCATTTCTACAAGAGGTTGTTTCCACGTAAATGCAAACATATTATAAGTGCTTAAATCTTAATGTAAGCAAATACACTTAATGACTTAAGGTTTGAACCATTCAGATTCAGACCTCCATTAAGTGCAAACAAATGAGACCTAAGTTATAAATGTAGTTTAACATATTATAAACAACAAGGTTCCCATGGAGTGATAAAGTACTCCTTCGTCATAATCGGAGATCTTGAGTTCGGTCCTTATAAAACTTACATTTTATAAGAATATTTTATCCCTCAAAATACTTATCGGTGTGAATCCAGACATAGTCGTGCCCGAGGTGAATGCTACTCCTCAATATGGTATTTTCTAGAACTAATTCGAATATTACCGAACTTAATACGAATATTAAACATCAAGTAAAATACTAAGAAAAACATATTATAACATGCTAATTGTCTTATTTTTCATATTTTCAATTGACTCTTACTATAGACAGTTAGGGTGTATTTAATACGAATGTTTTCTAATTTTTTCATATTTGATAGGTCAAAATTAATATATAAACTCAAAAAATAAATTAAATTAAAATTATTTAATTCTGTAAATTATTGTGGCTTCCTTTCCTGCAAAGAGGAAACTGGTATGTAAGAGTTGTGGTTTGGAAAAAACTGAAAGAGACTTTGACCTTTAATTCCATATTCCAATAAATACTTTTTTTTTTTTTGGAGAAAAAAAAATGAAAGAAATTAAAATAGAAAAAGACTTGTTTGGCAAGTATTTTTTAATTGGTCAAATAAACAAAGAGCTTGTCAAGCAAGTTCTTGAAAATGTCATATTTACAGAAAATGCAAAGAAAAAGTAGGATGACCACCTATACATATTTTAAATTTACCATTCAATTTTTCATATTTATTTTACGACTCGATTGATTCAGATTCAAATCCGTATCAAGAAATTTAACTTTGAAAAGCTAAAACACTCTCGATCAAAGATTACTGTATATTCGAGTTTAAACTAAGGTGATTAATTTCTTTCTAATAAGTTTACACATTCCAATCTTTTTTCTTTATGAGATTACTTAGAGAATTTATTTGTATTAATTATGACAATTATTTTAAAGTCATCTTAATAAAAAATCAAGCTTAAAAAAGAAAATAAGAAAAAAATAGTGATTTCTTTAAAACGCCATCATGTGAAAATGATAGAAAGATGATCTACGAATTCGAACTTTGTTATAACAGATACTTTGTACTTTTTTTAGTATTGTTGTTTGATGGGAAAGGAGGGAAAGCAACGCTTCCTTCCGGGTTGAGGAAAGATCAAACTTTGAATGGATTGTGTCATATTTTATTCATGCAATAATTTCATGCTACTGGACTTTTTTAAGTCAATTTGATTGTCGGAACTTAAGAAAACTTTTACATTAACAGTAATATAAATCATAATATCACAAGTTCGTATCAAATATTCTCCTGATATTATCGTCAAGTTATGTTCCCTTCTTCCCTGATTAATTATAATAATTGCTTTGAAAATGTCATCATGAAAAAAGACTAAAGATAATCAACGAATTCGAACTCTATTCTAAAAGATGCTTCGTACGTTTCCTAGTGTTGTTGTTTGATGGGAACGTAACGCGTCCTTTAGAAATCAGAAAAAGATTGAACTTTGAGTGTTTCATGTCAGATTTTACTCACGCAATAATTTCACAAGACTAGACTTTTTTTAATCAACTCGATTGTTAAAACTCAAAAAAACTTTACATTAATAGCTGTCTAAACCATATAATATCACGAGTTCATATCAAATATTCTCTTGATATTTATCGTCGAGTTATATTCTCTTCTTCCACGATTAAACTTCATTACATTTACACACATGTGCAATTCTACTAAAACAACAAATTATGAACTTTAATCAACCTATAAAAATATACAAACATAATCAAATATAAATTAGTTAGCTAATACACTAAATTAGTAGGACTAGATAAGGATTAGGGGTTGTTGATTAGCAACTTGCCCATGTGAATTTTAATATTTCAATTTATTAATTTATTTATTGGACCAACAAGTAACAAATAAATAAAATAAATAAACCTTAGTATTAATTAAAATTAGTTTCTGATGGGGAGACACTTCTTTACAAGTTGCATATAACACACTAAGAGTTATTTGCTGGTTTATTCCTCTTTTTGTAAGTAGTTGACTTAGGATTGTCTTCTATTTTATTTTATTTTTTAATACTATTTTGAATGATGGAAAGTCAAACATTACATGATTGGATTTATGTTCGAGGTGGATTCAAAATTTAAGTTTATCATTTTTTGTACGAGCTCAGATAATTTTATCCAGAAGCGCAAAGTCACTTGACTGTAAGGAAAGAAAACATCGTTATATATCATATATAATAGCTGGTAATTTTTATATGTGTCTAATATATTTCTTAGTATGTACATACATACACATCACCTGCAACAACTTGTGCATATCAATAAGGCGGGATTACCAGTTGAGTTTAAAAATATCGATCAACGGAGAAAAAGAAACTCATAAAAATTCTCCCAGAACTGGCGAGCAAATCAAGAATAGCCCATCCTTAGAATCAGATAGCTTTGTTACCTGAATTGTAGTATGAAGAAGCGTACTCAACAACTGACCGAACTCAAATTCTCTGGAAGATCTACAAAAGTTATAGAATCTACAAAAATCTGTAATTTTTTTAAATCAAGTCCACCCCAAAATTTAGGATAACACTCAATTCAAAAAAATTGAAGAAAAACCGTGAATTTGAAATTAAAAGTAATAATAATAGAAAAAGGATAGATGAATTAGGGATTATGATTTGAAAAAATAAACAAAGGATACAACTATGAATTATTGCACCCTTAAAATCACAATAATAAAACATCGTGTTATTATTTCACTCATGATAATTCATTTTAAAATCTTATTATTATTTTACTCATACAATATATTTCGATCTCAATTAAATATTCGTGAGTTCCGAACCTTTATACGTTCAAACTCTATCATCGTGTTGTATTATCATTCCGTATTTTAGTTGGGAGTATTTTTTTTTCCGAATATTATTTTCACATTAAAAAGTGGCTATTTTTAAAAAATTATATTCGAAATAGTAACTAAAAATTAATGTTCAGGCCAAAGCCCAATACTCCTTAAGCCCAAGTAAGTATCCATCTTTTAGGCCCTTACCCGTTACTTGCCCCTTAGGGTTTATCGCCTGAACACAATTAGGTCATTAGCGATTGAGCGAAAATTGGTAACAACTGTGGAAGAATTCAAAGGCGAAATTCATAACTGGTAAGATCCTATTTTCTCTAATTCCTTTTCCTATTTTTCTATCTTTATGCAATTTTACAACTAGATTTCAAGCTAAACATTTCTGCAAAGTTCCGTTTTTTTTTGGTTGTTGTTATGTGTGTGTGAGTGTGTGTGTACTGTTAGTTTCTTCTTGCAAGTAATTCCGAACGAAGGAGTACATACAGTACATCACTGACTTGTATGTTGAAACAGATGCAGCACGATGAGGTCATATGGAAAGTTATTAGACACTAGCATTGCTGCTGTCACTTCTTTTCCATTTTTTAGTTTTAATTTGCATCATCTGTCTTGATTTTGGTTTTCGCTATTCCCTATTAAAAAGCACTTTCAGTAGAAAAATGAATTAGTCTCGGAATCAGAAGCTAATGCACCCATGGTTGTAACCTAGTGGTTAATGAAGTGCGTTGAAAACTATGAGGTCTCAAGTTCAACCCCCAGCATAGACTAAATACATTTGGTGATTTCTTTCCAAAGGGGTTGTGGGAGAGCAATACAAGCGTTGTGTGCTGCTAGACGAAGCAGCCCTTCGAGCATCCAGCTTCACTACTTCTGCCTGCTCTCTCCTTCTTCGGCACTTCGCAGTCTACAACAGACCTGGTCTTCTCTTGATCTGTCCTAGGCTTGGTAGAAAGAGTTACTGGGTACCTGTTGTTGGTGGGAGGTGGTAGGTATCCAATGGAATTAGTGTGCATGCAAGCTGGCCCGGACACATCACAGTTATAAAAAGATAAATAGAAGTTCATCTCCTCTAAGAAAATTATCCAAAGTTTTTAAATTTAATCTGCCCCTCATGTTTGTTGCCTAAGTTGAGTACATATTTGGTTTCTTACAAATTTCTTTTGTTAAATTAATTAACAGCTAAATTAGGAATCAATTTGTTAGGAACTCTTAATCAACTTAATGAATGGTGTTTGACAATAAAAAAATAGTAGCTGTATGTTATAACAGTGGTGTGCTAAATGACCACTTCTACTAGCAATCTCAATGCATTGAGTTATTTTCACTTTGTTAAATAAAGTAATCTATTGACTTAGCTTCTATATTTCTTCTACATCTGAAATTGTATTGTTGGTATCATTGACTTCTACTTGGAAGTAACTGCGGATGAAGGACAAGTTAAGTGTGTTGTACATTACTAAAGAAATTAGGTTTGAATTTGTCTCTACCTAGGACTAGAAGTGATAAAAGATGCAGCACGATGAGGTCATATGGCAAGTTATCAGACACAAGCATTGCAGCTTCATGGCCAAGTGAGTTCTTTTTAATTTGAGTGTCACTTCATATACCATCTGTTTGACATAAGTTCTTTATTTGATTTCTTTTTGTTGCATTATTCACAGGATTGAGACTGGGATATTTTGTCGAAATCCATATAATGTAACTGGGATTTGCAACCGTAGCTCATGTCCTCTGGCTAATAGCCGGTACGCTACCATTCGGGATCATGATGGTACTGATGTGCAGCTTATTTTCTTGTCATTCTTGAAATTATATAAAGATGCTATGGTTTTTTTAATTATAAAAACCTACAAGAAGGTAGCTTCTCTTTCAAGTTTCAGGAAAAAAAGGAGTAAAAAAATGAAAGTAAAATAAGAAAATGGTTGTCGTTGGAATCCTAAGGCATACAGGATATAAGTTAAAGGTTCACTGGCTGTAATAAGAAAAGTGTTCTATGTTATCATTAATGAATAAGTTGGTGCAACAGGAATTACCATATATGTGGATTATATTGATTTAGTATTTTCTTCTGGGTTTGAGTTACGAATCATGAGGCTTACTTGAAATTTTTGTTGATAGGATATGCTTATAGGGCCGTCTTAAATGTTCTGATATTTATAGGAAGCTGTCTACAGAAGCTAGTCGGGTTTCGTCGAAGGGTTCTCCGAGACTGCTTCTTTCTGTTTCTGTAGTTTTTTCAATTAGTTTGTATATTTTTAGTGAAACTGGTACTCTGTTAATCTCACGAAGGATTGAAAATTTCTAATCATGTACTTTGGAAGAATGACTATTGGAGGAACTAAAGGTTTCGTTTCGATCCTCGGATGAACTCTATCTGGTGTGCATTGCTCATTTACCTGGTTTCTTCTTCTTCTTTTTTTGCGCTATGCAGGAGTATTCTATTTGTACATGAAAACAATAGAAAGGGCTCACATGCCAAACAAACTTTGGGAAAGAGTTAAATTGCCAAGAAATTACGAAAAGGCTCTTGAAATCATTGATAAACATYTGGTAATGAAWTTTTAACWTGTTTTYWTACTTACMRYKGYATRCTTATTRTTCTTYAAAGCAATAACTTCCTTCCTCCTTYCTCYCTCCTYTCTCTYTCAACTACCACAGATGTACTGGCCAAAGTTTCTTGTGCACAAGGCAAAACAACGATTAACAAAAATGACTCAGATGCGAATAAGAATGAGGAAGCTTGCTTTGAAAACAAGGTTTGACTTCCCTTCTAAGATCTGGTTTACAGTTAAATTTTTTTTCTCCTAGACACTTAAATATATATATGCTTGGTGATTTGCTGTCTTAAACTTACTTTTTTTACGGCCTTGAGCATTTATAGAGATCAAAGGTGCATGCTTGAAAGTTGTAGATTCTCGTTTGTTTTGTCAATCTGCCTCTTCATCCTGTTTCACCTTCTCTCACCCTTCCCTGAGAAGAATGAATATATAAAAGAAGAATCTTCTGGCTTGTTAATGATAAAAGGTTGGGAGGTGTTACTCTCAGATTCTTCCGTCTAGATATTAATGAGGTGGGTGGGAAGGATAGAGACCAACTTACTATATACTGATACGGATATTCCTTGTCATTCTAATCTTGATATAGTTCCAATAGGCCTATTCTTGGACTAAGACGCGGTCCAAGCAGACTTGTAGTTATATGAACATCTAGGCGTGGTAAGTTCAGAGTTTAATGCTTGCTCATTCGGGAGAGGAAGGGGGTGTGCTGGTCCATAAGAGCCTTTTGTTTATTACATCTTTGATAACTGCATCGCGATATTGGGTAAGGACATACCCCTGTGTATGCCAATCCTAATTATCCCAGCTTATCCAGTTAGAAAAGTTCAGCAATAAATTGTACCCACGGTGAATGTACTAGGTTCTAATTCAGTCCCTGGCATATGCAGCTAATCATCGGTGAAAGAATCTGCTCTGATAGGTTTCTTGGAATTGCATAGTTTGCTATATGCGGGAGCTCCTCTCCATCATTTGACTTGACTTTGATAGTTCAAATAACCTTCCTCTATGATAATATCGGCGGTCAGTGCATGTGGAGAAGGCATGAGTGCTCTTTTATTCCTTCCCGTTCAGATTATGTAATTGCCACAGCTGTAATAGCACTATGTTCTCCTGATCAGTATTTGATATGATGATGAAACTTTTAACAGCTTCGTAGTGTCAAACTTGTTTGAGGGGCTCAATCTCCCATAGCAATTAGGAAGTAGTAGTAAAATATTCCATTTTCTCCTAATTCAAACTAGAACAAAAAAAGCTTGGTTTAACCCCCAGAACTGTAATGGTATCAGTCGTGCTTTGAGCTCAAGAACAGTCATGAATTCTGCTCCCCACTTTTTCGAGAAGGGACTTGCTTACTTCCATTTTTGATACCTCCCCTTTAGGAAATAGATCTTTGCTTATGGATGTTTGACTGAATGCATCTTCCTGCACTAGCTAGTATATGTTCTAATTTGTTGTGTATCCAGGGAGAAGATAATGACCACACCAAGGAAAGAAACAAAAAGGGAATCTCGTCGACAGGAAAAGGCTGAAAAAGCAGCTCTTCTCGATAAAGTGAGTTCATGCTTGTGATTCTTTCTTTTTTATTCATGGTAGCTTTGTTGTCTTCTTCCTATTTAGTAGGTCACTGGCTATTTCCTTCACAGTTCATTCCATTTGTATTCTGCAGAGTATTGAGAAGGAGCTGCTAGAACGTCTTTCGAAAGGAGTGTATGGTGATATATATAATTATCCAGAGCAGGAGTATCAAAAGATTCTAGATAGGGAAGCGTTGCAAGTGGCTAGCGAAGAAGAAGATGAGGAGGTCTTGAGCCTTGGATGTTTTCTCTTAACTATTCCTTGTGTTCCTAGTTTGCCTTTCGGCTCTTGGTTGCTACCCCCTCCCCCTTTTGTTTTTTGGGGTTTGGAGGGGGGAGGGGGGGGTTGCGACTCAGCTGGGAGCGTGGGATTACCCTTTTTTGGAAAAACTTATGGAAATTGGTTAAACTTTGGCTCATTGTATTTGCAAGTTTCCGCACCAAAAGCTCTTCACAGCATACTTTTAGATACTGTAAGATGAGTCAGTTTATTCATTATTCTTTTTGTGACTGAAATAAGCAGGAAGCTGAAGTGGAATATGTTGAAGGCTATGAAGATCTTGAAGAGGAAGATGATATGGAAGATTTTGATGGTCTTGGAATTAGAGACAGTGGCTTGGATACGGGTAAAGTTCTAGATGGATGTGTTCTCCTTCGCTCATCCTGTCCCCCCCTTCCCACTGCTTCATTAGTGTACTAAATTAATGACACATCATCCTTTGAGTGAGGATGCAAATCACAGTCCCCATAGGTTTACCTAAACAACAGGAAGTTAAGGAATTTGGATTTGTATTCTTGTGATGTTTAGTATACATTTTGACAATACTTGGTTGATGTTGAAAAAGAGAGCATTGAACCTGGTATCCTGGATAAAGTTTCTACTTTCGAAGTAGAAACTATGTTCATCGGACTCTTCAAAGATGTCACCGGGTGGGTGTCGAATCCTCCAAAAGTAGAGCTTTTTTTGACATCTTTGGAGAGTCTGAGCAACATGGTGTAGAAGTTGCAAATTTGTACGAGCCTCATCTTTTTGGTTTATTTGCGGCTGAGACGCGCATGTTATCTGAAGGCTGAAGCATTCATAATTGTGAACTAGTTTGTGTAGATCAGATTCTTGTGTCTTTTATTAACTAAAGCTTGTCTGGTAATGTTAATCCTTGTCTATGCTTTATATATATTCTTGTTTGATGTGGGAATCACTCCACTAGGAATGGACGATGACGACGTTGATGATGACGAAGAAGAAGAGGCTGTTGCAGTTCATCGGAAGAGTGGTAGAAAAGATTCTGGTTTAGCTAGAAGAAGAGCCGAGAAAGATGATCCAAGTGCCAAATCAAAGAAAAAGGCGAAAGTGCTCGTGGAGGTAAAATCAATAACGCACAATCTGTTATCTAACGTGTACTGCTTTATTGCACGCGTAGGATGCGTTTGGTACGAGGGATAAGGGATAATTAATTCCGGGAATAAATTTTGGGATGAGCTTATTCCACGTTTGGTTGGGATAAAATCCCGTGATTAATTATCCCAATCACGGGATAACTAGTTCTCCAACCAAACGAGTCCTTAAAGTGTCTTTGTTTCGAAAAATCACTTTTTTGTTATTATCTCCTAGGTTGAGCACGACGATACAGGTGCAAGACAGACAGCAGTACAATGAGAGCTTGCTTTTTCAAGTGGCATGACAGAAAGATTCAGCTGGAAACAAATGTTAGTTTGTTTCTCAAAATACGCGTCTTAATTCACTTGCTAGAACGAAATGGACATATGAGTGATTGAGTCTTACTAAATTTTGATCTTGTAATAGCAAATTTTGTGGTAATTGCTCGTGTTCAAGTGGAATCAAGTGGAAAATAGAGGGAGAAAAAGCAACTCTTGGGTCAAATCTATTGATTTGGTTAGGCCCATAATCAGTTTGGATTGTGATCGTATTTAGGCCCACAATTAGTGAAGTCTCAACTAATTTTGATCTTGTATACTCACAAGTACGATTAAATTTTTTCTTTTATAAAGATCTCACGTGTTTTATTTACTCATTTTAAATATTATTTTTGTCGATCTCTCGTAAAAGAACTCGTATAAGTAAAATAATATTCGCGAAGGATTATGAAACTAAATATCACAATAATGTATTGTTTTAGTTTGGACGCATTTCGGCTAATTAACTAAATTATTTGTCACACTCTACAAGTATAATTGTCTACTACACACTAAATTTCGAGATGACATTTATATCCCCTTAGAATATTTTGTGTTAAATTTTTCTAAAAATGGTTTGGTAAATTACCTAACAAGATTTTGACATTTAATCTAACTCCCAAAATAGTGACAGAAGGGTATAAACTAACACATTATATTGTCAAATATATTGTTACGTGAGGATGAAAAGTTTTATTTTATTAATAATTTATATTAATGTGACCATATTTTATTTTATTTTATTTTTTTAATCATCATTATCTAATAATATTCTATTCTTTACCTACTTCCTTTTTATAGTCACTTTGCTTTACACTTTATTTTTTCTAATATTATAAGCTTATGTATTTTAGATGAAAGAAATAGCTATTATTAGAGGAGTTAAAATTTTAAATTTATAAAAACATTATATAAAAAAAAAAACCACAAAACAAAAAAAAAATAAAATATATATATTATGTTTTTTCAATCAAATATATATTAATAATTTTTTTCAATCAAATATAAAATTTTAGTTAAAGTTCTTAAATTCTGACGAATTCGTAACTATCATAGTGACTCCAAACCTAAATGAAATTATTTTGAAACACTTTATTTATTAAAACAATATAATTTAGCAACAATTCAAGGATTGCGAAAAGAAATAAATGAAAAAACTGCAAGAAGGCAAAACATTTAGGGGTTGGTTTTAAATATAATCAAACTTTTGGGGCACAAAAACGATTTACACCCAATTTGGAGACCATGAAAGGAAATTTATACAACCTTATATACCCGTTTTCTCTCCTCTTCGGGTCAGTGTAAATCTGCGTTTGCCCTAGTACACCTTCAAAAGGTGCATACTTTTTTCTATCCGCCGTCTCTCTATTTCAACCTAATACTTCAAATCAGCTCGTTCTTTCTTTCTAGGTATAAGAAAATCCTCTCAAATCTGATTCTTTTAGTTAGGTTTTATGGAAAACTGTCGTGGGTTCTGTGAATCTTGATGTTTAAAGGTTTTTAAAATTCTTTAGCATTTTCTTTCTCTTTTTTCTTTTGGGCTTTTTTTGCGTATATTGATTGTTTGTAATGTTGGTGTAGGTTAAAATTGTTTATTAGTTTTTGGAAATGTTGCAAGTTAGGGTTTTTGTATTAAGATCTTGTGAACTGAAATGCACTATTTCTATACGTGTTTCCTTTTGGGTTTTTAGTTCTAATTTTTTTTTCGTGATATGGGTATGTGTTAAAATGTTGATTGGTTTGAAAGTTATGGGTGTTTTGGGTAGGTTCTGTGTATAGATTGAGCTCATGGCTTAACACATATGATGTGTCTTATATTGGAATTAATTTTTGGTTTTAGAAGCTCTAGTTCTTAAAATTTGTAGCTTTCTTGTCTTTCCTGTTATTTAATTGCTGTGTGTTGTGTAGGTCTGCACTGAAATTTATTTTTAAGGTTTAAGTAGTTGAAAGAGTGGGCTTTATCCGGGATTATTGTCTGAAGAGGAAGGGTTAAATCTCCCTATGTTCCTTTTTATTGACTGTATTAGCTTTACATGGGCCTGCATAGTAAGTCTTTCTGATATTTGATATTGGGAATTTAGAGGTACTTATCTGAACTAGTTATTTGTATTTTTGTATTTTGGGTATATTTGCAAAAAACTTGCCTCAGCTTGTTGTTGGTTGCTTTTAATGCTCATTGTTTTTCTTTAAACACTATTTTATGCTGTACTGTTTTCTTTTTAAATTTTTGTTTAAATCTTTAGTTTGCTCTATGCATAGCTTTTAGATTTTTTTTCACTAGTATTTCTATGAGGTGATGATAACCCTCCTTTAAGTTTTTTTGAATGGTGTTGGAGAAGTATATGATGATCATTATAACTTGGAATGCTGAAATGACAGCAACTTATTTTGTATTCGTACTGTCTGATCACTTCTGCAGCTAATACCGTGATTTTCTTGGGTTTTTATACTTTGCGAGAAAGATGTGAGTCCGAGGCAACTGTTCTGGATTTTACTTTGTGGGGATTTGCCTTTCTTTCTTTTTTTCTTTTTTGGTCTTTGTTGCACTTACATAGATGTTCTGTTTTAGTTTCAAACTGAACCAGAATTTATCTGAGAACTCCTTGAGCTTCTGGTTTATTTGTTCAATAACTTTTACTCTTTTTTATAATGAAGAGAACGAGATGATGAAGGTTATACTGTCATGACTGTTGTATGATACCATTCATCATGTATTCGTACTGGCTGATCGTTCTTCTTGAATTATATTTGTTCAGAGTGTTTATTCATCTGGTTTATGTTTTCATTTTGGGTTTTGAAATGTATTCCTTGAACTCCATAGTTTGTGAGTGTGAATTATCCATTGAAACCTTTTTAGTTGTGTTTACCCATCATATTCTGAACCATCCATCATTGTGGAGAATGAGATGATGAGAGTGATACAAGTTTGATAGCTGAAATGATGGCAGATTATCATGTATTAGCTCTAGCTGATCATTCTCTATGGTTTGCCTTAAATTGGGTCTTCCTGTATGTTGAGTAGACTTGTTATTGCATTTGATGACGTACAACCATTACTGGTCAATCTCTGCCTTACACAAGATATACACAAACATTTAGTTTGAAGTATAAACTTTATCGTCTTCATATTACCACCTTTGACATTTTATCCTCCTAACATGTAGTAGTTCCAAAGGTATTTTTTGCATGTTGACACACTACATCCCCACATAGCTTCTCTTCCCTTTTAAGCCTGATGACATTTCATTTGTCATTTGTGGATTGAGAATGATATGAAGAACTTCATACAAGTGATTGCTGATATGATGGCGTTTTATCATGTATTAGCTCTAGCTGATCATTCTCTTTCCGTCCCACTCTAATCTTGTTTCCGTTCTTGATTGATTTCCTTTTCTTTTTTGTCTTTTAACATTATAATTTCTCAACTCTTAGCTTGAAAAATTATTTTGCCTAGTTTTCTTCACATCTGGTAAGAAATGTTAGACAGTTTTTCCCCTCCTGTTTTGTGTTTGGCTTCGACATAGATTTTTTTATGGTGCATTCTCATGTGTATTTGAATAAATATACTATACCATGATATATGATCTTCTTAGAAGGACATGTCTTGGTTTTCTGAGCATAGTTGCTCTTGTTTTCATCCTTGGTGTGGTTTATATATTGGTTGATCTAATGACTTTTATTTTTGTACAAGAGTTTTCTCACTCTTTCTGTAATGTGGACAGATCATATTGATCCTGGTACAATGAGGAGGAGAAGTTACAGCCCATCACCACCGAGAGGTTATGGCAGGAGGGGAAGGAGCCCGAGCCCCAGGGGTCGATATGGTGGTCGTAGTAGAGATGCTCCGACTAGCCTTTTAGTTCGAAACCTTCGCCATGATTGTCGGTATGCACTAATGATTGTCCCCTCTAACATTTGATATATTAGGCTTGAAGTATTCTGTGTCTTCTTTTTCCCACTCTATTAATGTATTGCTATATCAGTTTTTAAAATTATTTTGTGCTTGTAATGGATCACGTAAACATATTGCTTGTAGACTGATTTTGTGCTTGTAATGGATCACGTAAACATATTGCTTTTATAGAAAATGCTCAGATGATTCCTATCTTGAGACTATGTCCTTACCAAAGGGTGGTAAGATGACATTTCTTGGGTATAAGCTGAAACAGTTGTTATAGAACTTCACATTGTGATGATTCAATAAATGCAGTGCTTGGAGCCATATGATTATGCTACGAATTTTCATTTGTATTACATTACATGTATACTTGTACTTGTGTAATTGGTATCCCACACAGTTTACTGCTTGCACGCAGGCCAGAAGACCTCAGAAGGCCATTCGGGCAATTTGGCCCTGTCAAGGATATCTACTTGCCGAGGGACTATTACACTGGGTGAGCTTGTTTTGCATGTGATTATACATCTGCTCAATTCTTCCGTCTCAAAGGGAAGAACAAAAGAGAAACAGAGCGGAATTCATACCATCTATCTTACTGACCAGATATTCCATGTTTACAGTCCAGCCCAGTTCTGCCAAAATAATAGTGAAGATTTTATTTCCTCTTTTCACATGCCGTTTGGTATCATTTACCCCTTAAAAGATTTTGCCTAAATTTTGTTTTTGGTGCTATGAGGAAGTTTTTTTTCTTGAAATTTATTAGTTAATTCTTTTTGTTGTTACAAATCGGGCTGTGCTTTATTAAATTGTGAAATTTAGCAGTGAAACTAAGAGTCTTGAAGACTTCAATCAAGTAGTAAGCATTCTGTTGACACATTGAAGTAGTAAGAGTTCTTGACATCAATCAAGTATTAAGAGTTGAAGGTGATGTTAATGATAGTGAAGATTTGAAGGAATTTGGGTTTGAATACAATGTGAAGATTTCAAGATTTCAAGTCTTGAAGAATTTCAAGTCATCTTTAAACTGATACATTCAAGGTCAGCAGCCATGTGCTTGCTTATGTGCTTATGAAGACATTATATTTTGGCGGGATTATTTGTTATTTGTGCTGTTTTAAGCTGTTTTTGAAACTCTTCTTATGCTGTAGACTAGTTCTTTTCTTTCCTTGTATCTCTTTTAGAGTCTAGGGCCCCTCTATTTGATCTTGATCAGCTTTTGTGGTGTGGTGGAAGATCGCAGGTGCTTGACTAATTTGAAACTTCAAACCTGGTCAGACTTAATATTCTGATTGGGTCTACTTTTTAATTGTCCAGAGGACTGTAGCTAGAATTGTTGCCAGCTGAACTCCATATTGTTTTTTATTATTACAAAATCTCTAGTTTCTAACTGTCTTGTTTTGTCCACGTCTTTTTTACAGGGAGCCACGTGGTTTTGGATTTGTCCAGTTTGTGGATCCTGCTGATGCTGCCGAAGCTAAGTATCAGATGGATGGACAGGGTTTTCAAGGTCGGCAGCTGACTGTGGTTTTTGCTGAGGAAAACAGGAAAAAGCCAAATGAAATGAGAGCTAGAGATCGTAGTGGAAGGTAATACTTTGTGTTTCATTTGCTTACGTCATATTTGTCCATTTAATCCTTTCTCGAGTAGTCGGATTGTTTTGTGTGGTGGCAGTCTGGCAGAAGTTTCCTTTGTCGTGTTTCTAAGGGGACAACTATTTGTATATTGGTTGTGTTTGTTTCGTCTTTCATGTCAGTATTCTACTGTCTTTGATGTTTGAAAGTAAATCATTAGGTAGTGTAGATTGTTGCTATGCTATCTGCCCCTCTTCACATTTCCTGTTTCCTGTATTTTTGTTCATTCCAGTTAAAATTCCTGCACTAATAAAATGGTGAACATTAGATCTGATTCTTTAAATGATTGGGTGATTGTTTGGCATTTGGATGTTCATCCATTTAATTTAATTTTCCTGCAGTGGTAGGATTAGCCGCAGCTATGATCGGAGACGTACTCCCCCTCGATATTCCCGATCTCCACCTTCACGCCATGCAAGATCACGATCACACAGTCGTGACTACTACTCTCCCAAGAGAAGGCAGTACTCGAGGTGTGAAAGATCACTTTTGTGTAATTAAAGATGCTCTAGGTCTTTATAATGACATGCTTCTTTGGTATTTTCAATTTCAATTGTATGTAATTGTGTCTCCTGATTCATTTTAGCTGATAAAGCAGGCTGTCTGTTGTATATATTATTATCCATTTGTTTGCTTGTGGAAAAATCAATTTAGAAGATCGCTCTATTCCACTGCCTGATCAAAAGAGAAAATCGTTCGAGACTGATTGTTACTTTGAAGTTTGTTCCTTTGAAATTCATAATGATGCTCCGTAAATTCAAACTTGGAAGTTTGCTCCTTTGAGATTCATACTGATGTTCCATGTTGAATCTGGTTTGTCTGCTGGTATGCTTTTCCCTATCTAGTTTTCATGTAGTGATTATTTACTCTCCGTGTTGCAGGTCTGTTTCACCTGAAGAGAAAAGATACAGTCGTGACAGATCTTATTCTCCCCGACCTGGTCGGGAGAGGTCATATTCACGATCTCCTGCACGTGACCTTTCGCCTCCATATAATGGGCCAAGGAGTCGCAGTCAAACTCCAGTCAGAGAGCGTTCACCTTATAATGACGGACCAAGGAGCCGCAGCAGGAGTCCAGTTAGGGAGCATTCTCCACTTAGGGGTCACAGCAGGAGCCCTAGTAGGAGCCGTAGCAGGAGCCCTGATGGTGGTCACTACCCGCGTGATGTCTCTCCGTGATTGCGAGCTCTATCTTTAGTATATGAATGCTGTAATTTGGATCACCTTTTCTAGTTGTATGACTCTTGGTGTTGTTTCTAAACTTGAGTAGAACTTAGAACTTAGTTTGCATTGGCAACAGATATTAGACTTGTGCATTAGACTCTATCCATTCTGATTGTCCACTGGATCTCTGAAATATGTTAAACAGTACTTATTACTGTTTGAGTTTATGCATGTTTTGAGTGTCATTTTGTGCTTGTGTCCCTAGGAAATATTCTCCTGATATCAAGTCGTAGTTCCTATGACACTTTCCTTTAACTGTTTCACTGTTGCGTCTCTCTGAAGTGTGCGCGCGCGCACAGGTACATGTTGATCGTTGAATTATTATTGAAGATTTGAGATGAACGACTCTTTTGACAAGGAAGTATTGGCATTTTCTCATTGAATTCTCATCGTCGACTTGTTAGAACACTTTTGGTTGAAACTTTGATTGGAACAAATCATCTTTACTTGATTTCTCATTGTTCTTCGTGCCGCTTTTTAATTTTATATATGCAGTGTAATATATTGACAAAGGAGGTTTGGATGAATCTAATTTGCGTGTTATATGATATTAAATCGAAACCGAGAGATAGAGAGGGCTTTTCTTTTGTGCACCTAAAGCAGTGGGAGCTTATAATTTCAGTTTTCTTGATGAATAAACCCAATATGTCAATTTAGGGTGGTTACTTTTGTAAATTTCTATACTTTGTATCTATCTATAAACAAGTGACATGTTTTGCTATTTATGAATGTGGGTCCCACCCAAAGCATATGCTTTCTGACACAAAACAAAAAAAGGAAATAGGAAATCTGGAATTTGAAAAAAAAATAAAAAAATTAAGTATCAACAAAATGTGAATGATTTTGGCCATTATTGAAAAAGTGTCACTTTTCAACTTGGCAAACCTTTCGCATACATTTGACCAAAAATTTTGTATATGATTCATAGTTGGTACTATGCAATTAGATATCTCAATTTTGATGATTCTTTCATCGTATTTAAACGAATGAGTCATCAAAGTTTGACGAGGTGACACCTTGACGGAACGTAGATTTTATAAGGGAGAAAAAAGTGAAGAGATTTATAACGCATAACTCAAATTCATACGGTACATGTGTTTTTTAGGCTTGATGTGAGTGTAGCACGAAGGACAAGCCTGTGTGGAGCAAACAATACATGTCGTGGATTTGGTAGCTTGTACACCGTCACAAGTTTTAGAAGATGAGGTGCACACCTTAGACAAATCCCACATCAGCGTGAGAGATGAAAGTGAAAGCTTTATTAAGCATAACTCGAGTTCATGACATAATTTTTAGTTCCTATAGAACTTATATCGGACGTACTAGATGCTAAATAAATTTATGCTGAACAAGATAAATTTTCTAAATTCTCGCTTTGCAAAATTAGATTATAGTTAATAATACTTTTACCATAAATTTTTATTAAATAAGAAACAGAAGTAAAAATTAAAATTCACCCCCAAGGCAATCCTTCCAAAATGGTATTTCACATAGTTGTATATTTTGTTTTTATGTTTGAATTCTAAGAGACCAAAGGCTCCAGGCTCCAGGTCCACACACTTGCTTAGTTGTCTTCAACTAATGAAAAAAGACAGGAATCTATTCATAAATATTCAATCATATTGCTACATTTTTATATGGACTTTCCATATTCTCTCTCTTTTTTTTTTTTTTACTTTTTTCAATCTGAAATTATTGATTATTTTTTAGAGGGAAACCAAACACCCCAAAAGCTCCTTTATTTTCTACTTTATTTTAATTTTAAGATACAACCATTGATCTTCCATTTGTTTAAAAAAGAAAATATGGTTGGTATATTGGAAATTGTCTTTTTTATAGAAATATGATTCATATATATTTTATTTTCTTCAAACCCACTTTATAGAAATTTACTGAATTGTTATTGATTGTTATTGTTGGTGTTGTTTAAAAAAGAAAATAAAACAAAGAGGAATTTAAGGGAATGTACTGGCAGAATGTTGATTACTAGATTGAGTTACGCTAGATACACGGCTAAAATCTCGATATGTTTTCAAAATCTGTCACAGATTTCAAGAATCTTCAGATCTAGAGAAGAAAAAAGTGAAAAAAGAAAACTTTTTTTTTTTTGCTCCTTTTCCATATTCCAACAATTTTATCTTTTCATTTCATCTATCTAGTAGAAAAACAAGAACTGTATAAAGTATTAGAGTCTATCTGGAAAGTTATGGAATTGAGATTAGCACAAGCGCTACATTTAAGGTCTCTTAACACTTTCTTGTCTTCTTTCCTATGTGTGTCCACATATAGTTTGAAAAATATAATCTTTTTAATTGTGGATATGTACAGTGAAAATGAATAAAATAATTTACTTGGCCCATAGCATACGTGGGTGTATATGTTTTTTAAATGTAAGTATAGTTTAATCTTTAAGCAAGAAGGTCATGGTATTTTAGCAATAATTTAATGTACAGTAATAAATGAACAGCTCTTTGGGGTATTGAAGTTACTACAGTAGACTGGTGGCTCCTGTGCTGTTCAGTTCCCTCTAGGCAAAGTTTTGTGACCACTGGTTTCTCTGTTTTCTTCAACTTTTGTACCAAAGTGTGAAGTGAATTAAAAGGGTTTTCAGGTTTTGTGCTGTTCCAGTTCCCCTCTAGGCAAAGTTTGTGACCACTCGTTTCTCTGTTTTCTTCAACTTTTTTGTACCCAAAGTGTGAAGTGAGGTAAAAGGGTTTTCAGGTTTTCTTCAAAATTTTGTTTTTGTGTTGTCAGCTTTGTCACTCAACAATCTGGTGTTTACATTTGAGTTCACCGAGTTATTGGATCTTGGTAAGTAGATTTCTCGGCTTGCTTCAGTGTTACATAAGTTAAATTCAGGTACTTTGTTTCTTTTCCTTCTCTTGTTCTTTCATTTTCTGCTTCTGGTTAAAATACTGTCTACTTCTAAAGCAGTTTTCAGATGTGGGGTTTTGAACTTTGAGGCTAAACTTGTGAAGGGTTTCTTAATCTTTAAATATTTCTTCCAATTTTAAATAGTGTTAGTTTCTCATAAAGTTCAGTTCTTTGAAGGCTTTCATGCATTTCTTGCTAAGGAGAAATGGATGAGAGCGACTGTTTGTGGTTATTTGACACTGTTTTGCTCTTATGAACTGATAAAGCACATGTCATAATCAATTTACCTCTGTAATGACAATGTTTTTTGTTTTTAAACTGTCATGAAGTGGATGATAACTATATGTCACAACTTGTGTACCAATAATACTTAATGAAACATAAATTTCAAATTCTTGAGAATGTATGACCGATCTTTTGGGTAGACAAGCATGCTAAACTGCGAAAAATTCTGGATTTTATTGTTAGGTCTTTGTTAGATGGCACCAGACTGCATTAACAAAGACTTGTTATATTATGGGTGTGTGCCATCCTTTTTCTTAATGCAGGGGGTAGATGGAAATATGGTATATACTCCCCTAATATATTTCATGTTTGTAGTACAAGATCCCATAATTAAGCACACAGTGAACAAGTTAGAAAGAAAAGACTTCTATTATATTTCTGAAACTGGTTTTGTCCTTTTGCTATAAACACAGTCCTCCATAGATATAATGTGGTGGCTCAGTCAATGCCCTTGAGCTCTTGGCGAATGTATATGTTGTTTATTCATTTGGTGGGTTTTTCATCCCTGATTAATACTGTTAGGAGAAACCCAATGACATAGAAGGATGTGTTAATTTAAGTTTGAGCATCTTTACCAAACAGTCCTCATTTTTTTCTTATATTTTCTTTCTCAGTTCTTAGATTTCTGGGGTTGGTTTTACTGGGAAGAATGAACTATTTGCCTGTTACGTTTTGCAGTTCTGTTTATCTTCAAAGTTAATAGTCCTACAGCTGTGCTCATTTGCATTCTCTTCAATGAAACTAGCTTTAATTTTTTGTTTTCTTTTTCCTGTAGCACCAACTTGACAAATACCGTTTGAAGCAACAGTTGCTGGTTGATTGATATTAGAGTTGACGTTTTGGATGCTTCTGATGACGCTTAAACCGTGGCTTAGCATATCTATACTATTTTCTTTCTTTATCTTGAATGTAATAGGTAATGCAGCAAGTTTCTCCCTATCAGCTCAATAATGTGATTTCTGTATATTTGATTCAGCACATTGGTTAACCTTATTTGGATGTATGATCTGCTTTATAATGGTAACTGTCGGTTCATATCAATTGATAGCTAGGGTATGTTTGGGAAATAAAAAACAGACACTAAATTTGAGGACTCACACTTTAAACATCGAATTTAAATTATTAAAAACTTCATATCGTGTTGTCTAGATCATTTATTGAATGCTTAATGGAATTCTTCTTGTTTATCTTCTTATTTATTTATTTGATTATTTATTTTGTTTTGTCATGCAACTTAAGTATAGTGATCATCTATTTCCTACTTTATTGGCTTTCTTATTTAGCTTGTCAATAATTTCTTTTGGGGGATTATGCATAGGCTAATTACGCTAGATAAGTTGTAACATGTACTAGTATACAGCGGTAAATGCTAGTTAAACAAATAAATGTTCTAATTTAAAAGGCAGATCTATAAGCTTCGAGTAAAATATGTTATCTTTTCAAAGATGACGTTCTTATAAAAAGATTTCATAGATGAAGTCAAAGTTAACTGAATATAGTGAATATTTAGTGATATCAACCATGTCCAGTTTTATTTTATGTGCAGGTTGCGTTAGTTTCAAGTTTTAAGTGTCAGATAATGTGACTCTGGTCGAGCACATATTATCTAATTACTCAAAACACTTAGTTGTAAATGATAGATTAAGCTATCTAGCACCCCTTAGTTAGAATTAGGAGGCCTTTCCTGGGTTTCTTTTTTGACATGACATATATGCAGTACCATTCGTACCTCCTATAGAGAAGATTTGTCATACTAATTTTTCCTGCCTCTGAACGGAAGTTAAAAGGGTGAGCTTCCATCAGTAATTATTAGTATAGTTATGTTGATAAAAAAAATACTGTTTTGGCATGTTAATTTTATTAATAGTGCCTCTAGTGAGGCTATAACTTGAGCCTATTCCACTACAAGTATTTGACTCTCCTGCTTCCTGAAAGCGGTGGGATTACACTTACTGGCAGTATTGCTGCTCTAGGACTGAAGTTAACATTGGGTTGAAAGCTTACCTGAATATTGTGTTAAATAAACGCCCACATATTCTCATATGTGCAAGTGTAAAACATTTAACATAAGTACACATGCTAATTTCACGCTGATGCAAACCACTGCTTTTGGAGGTTTTCTTACTATGGCCTTTCAGCTATTGCATTGGATATAGCATGAAGGCTCAGTGTCCAGGAGTTGTTAATTGTATAAAGATTACTCAGCTGCTTGGTGAATATCTTGATTCTCTAAATGTGAATGCCGCATTAAATTGATATTGGATTTGTGTGTGGCTCACCAGATATTTTCTTCCCAATTGCTATCAGCTGATTCCACGGGATTCAATGCACCAGCATATTGGATTCTTGTCATTTTCATAACTTTGTTAACCAGCAGCACTGAAGCACCAATTCTATGAATCTCAAGTTTTACATGTGGTGTATGCCCAAAATTGTTACTCTGGCAAATCTAGAGAATTTTGAGCCTTTGAGGTCTACATCTTAAGTAAAAGCCAGAAGGAATTTGCATATCCCGCCTTGGAGAAATATGATATCTTCTTTTGGATCTCTAGAAAGATTTTCTTTTTGTGTAAATTGCTTGGAGTCGGTTTGATTGTGCTACATGACTAGAAGAGCGCAAAAGAGGTTATACGTTCACCTGATAATGGTGGTGCCATGGAGTTAAAAAAACATTATAATAGACTGGTGATTTGACAGTGAAACGCCAGGTAGCATTGAGGCATTTAATAGTTCTGCCGATCATTAAGGTTTATCGGTCAAACCTCCCATGGATGGTCTAAAATGCTTCTTTGCACTCTTTGAAGGACTATGTACTGACCTTAAAGTGCTTCTTGCTCCACCATTCCATAAAATTCTTCTGGTCCCTCTACCTCTGACGCTCAAGCTCCCTCTCCCGCTTTAGGAAAGTTTTGTAATTACACCATTTGGCGATAATAGAAAAAAGTTGGTTGCCAAAAAAATTATTAAGGTTTATCCAAGGGATCAATCTTCACAAGACAGTGATAGAACAATTAGTTTAGAAAAAGCTACAGGAAGCATTGAAGCTGTCTTACAATTTACAAATTCTTGTTGTTTCTTATCCACTTGATGAAGAGCCTATTAGAATCATATTATCATTATAAGAATGCAAATAGAGAAAAAGACGAACCAAAAAATGACTAGTTGGTTGGTATGCTTTTTTGGAGAATTGGTTTTATTATTGGTATTTTGATGGTTGTTCTAGTCTTTTGTGTTGTGATTTCTGTTGTTTATGTGATGTACTTACATTTTTATTTATAATGGGATCCAACCGTCTATGCTGCTTTCAAATTGGCCTTGCATAGTGATAAGTTAAAGGTGCTTTGATTCATTTGGAGTGTTCATATGTGTGTTTTTTCAAAATGTAGGTGCATTTGTTGGAATAAATATCGGGACTGATGTTTCAAATTTACCCCCAGCTTCAGATGTGGTTGCACTCCTTAAAGCTCGTCAGATAACTCATGTGCGCCTATTTAATGCAGATGCTCATATGTTGAATGCTTTAGCCAACACTAGTATTGAAGTTATTATTGGTGTTACAAATGATGAAGTGTTAGGGATTGGAGAATCTCCATCAGCTGCAGCTGCTTGGGTAAATAGAAATGTAGCAGCTTACATGCCCAGGACAAATATTACGGCTATTGCTGTGGGGAGTGAAGTTCTCACCGCAATCCCAAATGCTGCACCAGTTTTGGTTCCAGCTATGAATTACTTGCATAAAGCATTAGTGGCTTCACGACTAAATAACCAAGTAAAAGTTTCAACCCCGCAATCAATGGACGTGATTGCTAAGTCATTTCCCCCTTCCGCCGCCACTTTCAATTCTTCATGGAACTCAACGATCTTCCAGATCCTTCAGTTTCTAAGAAATACAAACTCGTATTACATGTTGAATGCTTATCCTTATTATGAGTATGTTCACTCTGATGGAATCTTTCCAATTGAATATGCTCTTTTCCAACCACTCTCTGCAGTGAAGCAAATTGTTGATCCGAACACCTTGTTTCATTATGAAAGCATGTTTGATGCTTTAGTTGATGCTACGTACAACTCTATGGAAGCGCTCAACTTTTCAGATATCCCTGTTGTTGTGACAGAGACTGGTTGGCCATGGAATGGCGGTCCCAACGAGCCAGATGCTACTAAGGAAAATGCGGAAACTTTTAATAATAACCTGATTCGGCGTGTTTCAAATGATACTGGTCCACCTAGTCAACCCAAAAATCCCATTAACACCTTTATTTATGAAATGTTCAATGAAGACAAAAGACCCGGGCCAATCTCAGAAAGAAGCTGGGGGATCTTTTCTACAAATGGGAGCGATGTTTATTCCCTTGCTCTGGGTTCATCAGGTGGCATTTCTGACAATTCTACTACAGCTTTTTGTGTAGCAAAACCGGGTGCAGATGAAAACAAATTGCAAGATGGAATTAACTGGGCTTGTGGCCAGGGACATGCTAATTGCAGTGCAATTCAATCTGGGCAACCTTGTTATTTCCCAGATACTCTGCAAAATCACGCTTCTTATGCTTACAACGACTATTATCAGAGAATGCGTAGTCTTGGTGGAACATGTGATTTTGATGGTACAGCAACGACAACAACACAAGATCCAAGTAAGTTGCCATATCTGGTGTTTTGGTATGTATTTTCCTTTTTCGTCCTTTGATGGAGTTCTGGGGGACGACTGATTGGTATCTGGATCTTTTTGGCTGATTATGGTGATTTGGTAAATTAACTATTAACGACATGCTGATTTCCCTCTTTTATTTCTCACTTCCATATCAGTAAGAATCTATTTTGCCTATCTGGCTGAAGGCAAATGTGCTCTTTGAGATCTTATTGTCCCACGCTGAATAAAATAAATATCAACTCTCGTCAAGTTTGGCGTGATGTGTATCACATATTCTAGTTCATATTACTTGATGAAGCTAGAGTACAGGCGTGTTTCTATTGCATAAGTCGAGTTATATTTCTCCTTACAGACATTATTATTTTTTTCTTTGGGGAGGAGGTAAATTGATGGAAATGTTGTTTTAGTTGTTCAATATCTTTATTTTTACTGCTATATTAGATGAATGACATTAATTTCTTCAAATGTTTGTGTATGATGTATGGGACTGAAACATTGCTTTTTTGCAAGAAAAAGCCTACTTGTGTCTATTTAACTTCATACATGCTAAGTATGCATTTCTACAGTACTGTGAAATGCTCCTAGCAGTATATTTCTAACATTTCAACATGCTGACCTTGCATTTTAGTCTATACGAAGCTCGTTTGCTCTTCCTTTCTCTTATGCTTTTCAGCTCCTTGTTTGAATGGCACTTACAATATAAACAATCTAGGCACCATTCATTAAAATTGCATCTTTTTCATCCTCTGTGTATGTTATCAGAACCATTTTCTAGCTTTCTTTCCCGTAACCTGATTCATTTGATGGTTCTCCTGGTGCAGGTTCCAAAACATGTAAATTTACAGGAAGGTGAGATACCTAAACTAAGTACAGTGCATACATTCTCTTTATGAATACAGTCAAGCCTCTCTATAGCAGCCGTTTTCTATAACAACATTTCACTATAACAACCAAGTTTTTTCTTGGAATTGATTCTTCATGTTATATTATATGTTAACTATTACAACATTTCACTGTAGCAGCCTGGACAAATGACGCCGTTATAGAGAAGCTTGACTATACTAACGAGCTATTTTCACTGAATTGCTTCTTTTTTCATCCGACAGTTCGAATCCAGGTGGGGTGTTCCCTCCGGCAGCATTTGGACCCATTGGCGCGACTTCCCAGAGTTCGACTATTCGATCACCTGTTATTGCTTGCACAGTGGTTGTATTTTTGGCTTTGTTAATGCTTGATGTGAATGTGCATTTTGTTATCTACTAGCATCTTTAGGAATCAATCCTTTGCCTTTTTGGGGATTCCATTTTGTATTTTGCAGGAAAATCGAACCATCTCAGTGCTAGTTGATTTTAGATGATTGATATCTGTCTCTGACACTCACCAGTTGATTGAAATCCATTTTTTTAATCCATATTTTCCTCTCCCCCTCCCCCTCCCCTCTAAATTTTCGTAACGGTGGTGTTCTGATTAGCTTGGGTGCACCTTTCCATCGATTAGTACAAGCCCAAACGGAATTTTTGTCCATCAATGCTTTGACACGCGAGAAGATATCTTCGAATATGGGGAATATGTTCACAGAAAATTTTGCTTCAATTTGACCTAACTGGCTAGCTATCTTAGTTCACGACAAAGAACAGTACAACAAAGAAATTACGTAACCAACTATCCAATGAATTAACCTACGTGCTGCGAATGTCTGAGATTGGGTTTGTGTTCTGTTCATGGGGATATAGCATCGAGAAGATAATATATATTAATATTTGGATTAATGTATTTTTATAAGCGGGGTTTGCTAAAAACGGTGTTTATGCAGTTTTATCTTGGTAATTTTGTAAGTGGGGATTTTTTAAGACAATGTCGATGTAATTTTATTCGGATTTTATATGGATAAAAATATTATTTTTGATGATCATCCGTTTTAAGTAATTTTTAATTAATCAAAACTTCGAAACGACGTCGTAAGGCAATTGGATAAGCCAAAAGAAAAGATAAAAGAATCAGAAGCAGCAAAAGCCTTCCACTTTGATAAACTGAAAGAGAGATAATCATCTAACAGGGAAAAAAGAATGTACGGCGGAGCTCCGTCCGGCGGAATAGGAATCAGCGGCGGCGGCAGCGGAGGAGGAAGAACATGGCCGTCGACAACGTCGGTGTCTTCATCAGGGAAGAGAATACAGAAGGAAATGACAGAATTAAGCATGGAAGCACCACCAGATTGTGCAGCTGGACCTAAAGGCGATAATCTTTACCATTGGGTTGCTACCCTCTTCGGTCCACCTGGTAATTTCTCTTTGTTCAGCTACAAAGATTTAATCTTTCTGTCTTTTTTTCTTCTTCTATGTGTGTGTGTGTGGATGAGTACTACAAGTTGTTGAGTTTGAAGCATATAGTTGCATTCTTAACAGGCATTTGGACAAAAAAAGAGTGATATTTTAAAAAGTGTACTCCCTTTATCTCAATTTATGTGATTATGTCTGACTGAACACTGAGTCTAAGAAAGAAGGAAGCACTTTTGAAACTTATGATCTAAAGTAAATAGTACTAGATATTTGTGAGATATTTTAAAGTTAAGTTGTTATTAAATATAAAAATGTATAATTCTTTCCGGGACTAATTAGAAAGGAAAGACTGTCACACGAATTGAGACGGGGGAGTAGTATTTGAAGTTGAGTTGAGACAAGGTATTCGGAAATTGAAGTTGTGTCTGGATATATATTTAACTTGAAAAAAGTTGAAATTTTGTGAGTGAAAGAGATTTTTTACTTGAAAAACTAGTCAAATTTGAAAAACCCATTTTTATAATTTTTTTTAATCAAAAAACCAATCTAATGTATAACAAACAATTTAGTTCCCCTTTGGGCTTATGACACTGCTTAACTGGGATGAAGATAAGAAAAATAGAGTTTTTGCAATTTGTGGTCTAAAATAAACCTTAGATATTTGTGGATGTAAGATGAGAATTTTAAAATTAAATTGCTTATAAATATAGAAAGGTGGCAATTTTTTTGGGACAGACTGAAAAGGAGAATGTTCTACATAAATTAGGACAGAGGCAGTATACCAGTATCTGCAAACTTGCAAATGCTGTTACAATAGTTGAACTTGAAGAGAAATGTTGAAACAGTGGTTGAAGGTGTATTTTAAGTGAAATGCTGGTTTGTGACCATATGATATATTTTTTTTTCAAGTGAAGTTTGTGCCCAAACACAAATTGAACTTCTACAGTTTTTTTTTTTTTTTTTCAAATTTCTACTTCAACTTAAATATTGTCAAACACCTACTATACTTCCTCGGTCCACTTGACGTTTCTTGAATTGACATAAGAGGTAAATTTGACAAATTCTGTGTTGGAATGTCTGATGATCTCATCTTGAAAGTAAAAGATGTTTTATTATACTTAATTGTTTCTTGAAACTTATCCAAAAAAAAAGGAGAGAAGGAAAAACTCCAAATTGGGTGGCCTGATCTTTTTGGGGACCAAGCACATGAAACACTTTTTGTTACTAGGTTTGGTGAGACTTAGATCGTGTGTCCTTCATGGAAGGAATATGAAAGGTCATACATTCACTTTATATGTGGAATCTGGCCCAATATGTAAAACATGTAGGTCGATTTTGCACCATATCATGGTTTTCTTTTGTGGACGAAACCTTACTGTGAGAGTGTATCTTGGATCTTTAAATAATAGGAAAAAGAAAATGGTAGTCTTTGATGAAAGTGATTATTGTATCCTTAATGTTGATGTGGGCGGCTATGCTGATTGTCTGGTTTCTTTTTCTGTTGGTCAAATGTACATTTGTTTTTTGCAAACTGAGTGCTGCTATAAGTAATTCTTCGAACTGATTTATATGAAAGTTCCAAATACCATGCTCTAGATAACCATTTTGAGTGCCTGCTTTTTAAATTGGTTTAAATGAATTGTGGTATTTTAAAAGTTGGTTGTATCCTTCTGCTTGATTTTCCAATAATTAGATGGATAAGTTTATTGCTTCAATATACTGAAGAATCCCTGGTGCTTTTCTAACTGAAGTCTTCCTCTTTCTTGCAGGAACACCTTATGAGGGTGGAATATTTTTTCTTGATATAACCTTTCCTTCTGATTATCCATTTAAACCACCAAAGGTATGTTGAAGATTACACAGGGAATATACCATGCATCTAGTGCTGTATTTTTCCCGATCCAGGCATCTAAATTTGTATTTTATCTGAAAAACAAACTTCAATATTCTCCATCAGTTATGCCATAAGAAGTTTGTCTCTTCTGATATAAACTTTAAAACTAGGACGAACTTTAAAGATCTGCACAAAGATCCTTGTTCACCGTCTTCTGATTAAATGTTTGCAGAATTCTTTCTGCTGAATAGAACTAAGATAAGAAATGGTAATTACTATGAACTAGTTGCTTCTCTTATGAAAATTGTCACTTGTGTTCTTTTATTTTTAGGTCATGTGTAAATGCATGGTCACTGTGGGAACTTGTTACTCTTGATGAATCTTCTATCTATTTCTTTGCCCGTTTGGTGAAGGTATCACACAATAGCCAGAGGCGGATCAGAATTTGAAGTTTATGAGTTCTAGATTCTAGCCTTTTTGAGTTCTGGATTCTAAATTAATAATTTGTGCACATTAAATGAGTTTTTAAAGGCAACTACATGTTTGGTTCAAAGTTACTAATTCTGGCGAACTCGTACATTCTACTCCACCTCCGCCTCTGACAGTGACAATAGCTGGACATTAATCTCTTAAAGATAACGCCTTATGGATTCCCTCATGAATCCTAAACATTTTTCTGAGAGTTCTAAAGTTGCAATGTCTTGAATAGTAATTCAAATATTTGGGTTTTCATGCTCTTTTACCCCCCTTTGTTGTTGTATGCTCTTTTACCCAGAGTACCATCATGGTGGAGAGTAGAAGCTCTTGTATACATTTAAGATTTGTAGGTTCTCTATTGCTGGTATGCTTCTTGTATACATGAGTTCGTTTTCCATTGTTAATGGGAAAAATCAAGCATTTCATTCCCAAATCTCTAATTTCTTACACCTTTCTTGATTAAAAAAGAAGAAGAAATACTTTGCTTCCGAACTTTGTTTTGGTCTACAGTAAATTGAGTAAACAATTCCGTAAGATCTGGTATCTGTGTAGTTACTTTCACCTTCATACAATACCACCACCACCAACATACCCAGCATAATCCCACAAGTGGGTGTGGGTCTAGGAGGGTAGGATGTACACAAACCTTACCCTACCTTTGTGAGGTTGTTTTCGATAGACCCTCGACTCAAAAGAAAAGAAGAGTTCAACCTTTATACAGTACCATGCTTCCGAATAACATAGTCTTTATTGTATTTAAATAAGAAAATAAAAGCATGGCTTCCTTTTGTTTGAAATATTTCCACCACCAAATTCAGCCGATAAACAAGAATCATCTTTATGGACTCAGTAATAGTTCTTGTTTGTTGGCTGAATTTGGTGGTGGAAATTAACTTTGCTTCCCTTTTCTTTTCGTTCTGACTCAGGCTTTTGCAGGTTGTATTCAAAACTCGCATATATCATTGTAATGTTGATCCTGCCGGCAATGTTAGCTTGGACATCCTAACAGAGAATTGGAGTCCAGCATTAACAATCTCGAAGGTGCTACTTGCTCTGAGATCAATGTTCACCAATCCTGAAACTTGTAAGTAGATCTTCTATCTGCCGTCCTATGTCCTCTCTCAAAAGAAGTGAAACGGACGAAATATTAATTTTATAAAGAGAGGAAAACATATAAACATAAAAGAGTATTCATATATTGCTTGGTGAAAGTGTTTATAGATTCATGTTGGATGCCGTCCCCCTATTTGGTTTGCATGGATTAACAGTAAAACAAATAGTTGAAAATAATAAATGAAGTACAGAATGTAGAAAGACTACCTTTCTTCTCTATCTTACGGTTCTCATTCTTGCAGACAAGCCGGTTGTTCCTGGTATTGCGCACTTATACTTGGGAGATAAAGCCAAACATGATGAAATAGCTACACAGTGGACACTGAGATTTGCAAGGTGAAAGAAGAACTTGATGGTAGAACTTTTTTAACAAGTTCAGGTCAGCCACTGCTTAGTTTGAAGTTCTCCCTAGCGTTGCTAGTTAACAAGCATAGAAGAACTGTTGTAAATCGACGATATTTACACTTACAACCTGTATATAATTCATATAAATAAATTTGACTTCTGTTAGCTAATTTTCTAAATTTTACATTTGGAACAGTTGCTTTATTTGGTTGTTGAATTGTTCTTTCCTTCACACTACTACATTTACAAGTCCTTGAGGCTGAACCAATAAAAGCTGAATGAAACTGGACAGGCTTTACCCTAAAATTCGATTAATCTTGCATCATGTGAAGCTTTTTTGGGTATCATTTATTGAAAGCAAGTAGAACTAGTCCGAATCATTACAAAGAGGAACTTAACTCAACGTTTAACTCCAACTTAAGTTATTATAAGCACGGGCGGAGGGGTCAAAAAACATGACGTCGTGCCCGTTAGTTGTAGTTGCATCACAGTTCCTCCCAAAGCTTGCTAAGTGAATCCGCCACAACATTTTCCTCTCGATAAACATGGCGAACTTCCGGTAGGCCCGTTGCTTCAAGGTGGAACCTGCAATCAAATCTATACATTGTATGGTGTATTCTCTGTATTTCTTGAACTCCATGTTTAATAATTAATGTTATGGTGTAGATAGAGGAAGAAAGAGAATTTTCCAACTTTTCTTTTCTGGTTATATTTTAAGAAAAAAGTCAATCTTTGGTAGTGGGATACCATAACTTAGGGGTATCCTGCCCTTTTCTTAATTTTTTTTTTGTTTGTAAATTTGTTCTTCAGTGTTACAATTTTTTAAGACACCAGAACCACTAAGTACTGACCTAAATATGCTGTCTTTTTAGTGGGTAACCTTGAAGGCATTACATTGATGTCACATTGCTAAATAATAACCAAAGTTCCTTTTTAAATTATGCAAAGACAAGTCTTAGTACTGACTTAGTCTTTATTTGGACTTTGCTATCATCTTAGTGGCTAACCATGAAACCATTACATTAATCTCAAGAAGGATGTTACTTTGCTACTATAAAAGCCAAAGATCCCAACTCAACTAAGCAACACAAGTTTTAGTTCTATCCTTCTCTTCACAATCAAAATGAGAAGCTTTGGGAATTTAGGGCAATGTCCTCTACTTGTTGCTGCTTTAGCAATTTGCTTTGTCGCCAGTACTGTTATTGCTGATTACTCTTATGGATATACTTCTCATTCACCTTCTTACAACTCTAAGAAGTACTACAAATCACCAACTCCATCCAAGTATCATGTACCCACTCCATACTACAAGAAACCGGAGAAACATGCTGAACATTCTCCATCACACTATTACAAGTACTCACCTGTGCCTTCGAAGCACGACTATTATAAGTCACCTACTCCTTCAAAGCACTACTATAAATCACCAGTAGCAGTGAAGTATTACAAGTCACCTGCTCCATCAAAGAAGTACTACAAGGCGCCTACACCTTCAAAGAAGTACTACAAAGCCCCCGTTCCTTCAAAGAAGTACTATAAGGCCCCTGCTCCTTCAAAGAAGTACTACAAGACCCCTGCCCCTTCAAAGAACTACTACAAGTCGCCAACTCCTTCAAAGAAGTACTACAAGGCCCCTGCACCTTCAAAGAAATACTACAAGTCACCCCCATCTTCAAAGAAGTACTACAAATCACCTGCCCCTTCAAAGTACTACTACAAGTCGCCTACTCCTTCAAAGCACTACTACAAGTCACCATCACCTGCAAAGTACTACAAATCTCCATCGCCTGCAAAGTACTACAAGTCGCCTGCCCCATCGACGCACTATTACTACATGTCACCATCCCCATCAAAATATTACAAATCACCCGCTCCGTCTAAATATTATAACTCGCCGCCACCACCAAAATATTACAAGTCACCAGTTTATTACAAGTCTCCACCACCACCACCCGCTTATCATGAGAAATCACCTTCTTACTACAAGTCCCCTCC